>CAUJRU010002158.1:0-91554 GCA_963277665.1 Viscum album | reverse complement strand
GCATTGATGAACAAGGTTTTCCGTGAGTATCTTGATACTTTTGTGGTTGTCTTTGTGGATGACATTCTTGTCTACTCCAAGTCTGAGGAGGATCATGTGCATCATCTGAGAACAGTTATGAGTCTTCTAGGGAATCACCGACTTTATGCCAAGCTTTCAAAGTGCGATTTCTGGATTCGGGAAGTAAAATTCTTGGGACATGTCGTGTCAGAACAAGGAATATCAGTTGATCCTGAAAAGGTGAAGGCTGTTATGACTTGGGAACAACCACGAAATGTTTTCGAGATTCAGAGCTTCTTGGGCTTAGCGGGATATTATCGCCGGTTTGTTAAATACTTCTCAAAGTTAGCTTCTCCAATGACTGCTCTGACTCGAAAGGGAGTGAAATTTTCCTGGAATGAAAAATGTCAGAGTTCTTTTGTCGATCTAAAGCGTCTTTTGACTACTGCGCCGGTGTTAACTCTTCCTGAGGCTGGGATAGGTTATGTGGTCTTCTGTGATGCATCGGGTTCAAGTTTGGGATGTGTCCTCATGCAGGGTAATCATGTTGTTGCCTATGGATCTCGTCAGCTTAAGACTCATGAGAAGAAGTATCCTACCCATGACCTTGAACTTGCAGTTGTAATGCACGCACTTAAGTGTTGGAGACATTACCTTTATGGAGAAAGGTTTACTGTGTATTCAGACCACAAGAGCTTGAGTTATATCTTCTCTCAAAAAGATTTGAATCTTCGTCAAAGGCGTTAGGTGGAGTACCTGCAATCCTTCAACTTTGACATTGCCTATACTCCGGGGAAATGGAATGTCGTTGCGGATGCGTTAAGCAGGAAACTTCCAACTCAGGCTGTGAAAGAATCTTCAGAAGAGTGAAGTTTGATGGCTCTTTTTGCTCAGTTGCATATTGGAGTTCAGTGGAAGGGGAATGAAGTTTCTTTAGCCAGTGCTCAGTTGACTTCTGCTCTCCTCGAATTGATTCTTCAGGAACAACAACTGGATGTTGAATTCCATAGCACTAGGGACTCTCTTTATGGTGGGGAGACCGACACCCAGTGGTTGTTCTCCAAAGAGGGTGTTTTGTGTTATCGAAACCGTTACGTTGTGCCGTTATCGGCAAGGAAGGATGTGATGGGGGTTTTTCATAACTCTCAGTGGGCGGTACACCCAGGAACCACGAAGATGTTTTATGACATGCGGTGACAGTTCTGGTGGCCAGGTATGAGACGAGACATTGCTGAGTTTGTATCTCGTTGCTATACATGCCAGCAGGTGAAAGCCGAGCACCAGAAACCTTCAGGTTTGCTTCAACCACTTCCAGTCCCTACATGGAAGTGGGATGAAATCTCGATGGACTTTGTGGTTGGGTTACCTCAAACCCAGAGGAAGAAGAACGCGATATGGGTTGTGATCGACAGGCTGACCAAGTCGGCTCACTTTATACCTATTCGAGATACAACCAAAGTTGAGGAGTTGGGAAATATTTATGTGAAAGAAATTGTTCGTTTGCACGGAATTCCATCTGCAATAGTCTCTGATAGGGATCCTCGGTTTACTTCTCGCTTTTGGAGAGGCCTTCAGGAGGCACTGGGATCTCAGGTCCGTTTGAGCACGGCCTACCATCCACAGTCAGATGGCCAAACAGAGAGAGCTATTCAGATCCTTGAGGATATGCTTCGCGCTTGTGTTCTTGACTTTGGTGGGAGTTGGGATGATCATCTGGGGCTAGTAGAGTTTTCTTATAACAACAGTTATCAATCTGCGATTAAAATGGCTCCTTTTGAGGCATTGTATGGTCGTCCGTGTAAATCTCTCTTATGTTGGTCGGAGATTGGTGAAAGTTCCTTGGTGGGACCGAGTTTGGTCCAAGAGACGACAGTTAAGATCCAATTGATTCGTCAAAGAATGTTGACAGCTCAGAGTCGGTACAAGTCTTATGCTGATCGTCACCGTAAACCTTTAGAGTTCTCAGTTGGTGACCAGGTGTTCTTGAAAGTTTCACCCCGATTGGGTCATCGACGGCTTAGGAGGCAAGGGAAGCTTGCTCCTCATTTTGTGGGACCTTTTGAGGTTATTGGTCTTGCGGGGAAAGTTGCTTACCGTTTAGCTCTACCACTACAACTGACGTCGATACATAACGTGTTTCATGTATCGCAGTTGCGAAAGTATCTCTCTGATTCATCCCATGTTGTGAGGTGGAGTGATCTTGAAATTGAACCAGATTTATCTGTGACTGAACGACCAGTCAGGATTGTTGATTCTGAGACCAAGGTACTTCGTGGGAGAACGATACCTCTGGTCCATATACTTTGGCCGCATGGTTCAGATTCTCATGAGACGTGGGAAAGGGAGGCATTAATGAGAAAGCAGTGGCCTCATCTTTTTGGTGTGGAGGTTTCTTCATAGGCTTTCTGGGGACAGAAAGGTCTTATGGTGGGGAAGTTGTAACATCCCGTTACGTTTTCAGGTACTTTTGATGTCTCTAAGTGCCTCTGTTTTGGAGTAGTGACTTGGGGGTGCGTTTGGGTGAAATTTTAAGTAAAACAAAAAGGCAATGGGTTGTGCACGGTTAGCGCACGGTTTGATAAACCGTGCGATCAAACCGTGCCAACCTAGCAGCACTGGACAGTGGGGTACGCACGGTGTGCGCACGGTTTGGGTAAACCGTGCGGACCAGCAACCCTGGACAGTGAGATCCGCACGGTGTGCGCACGGTTTGACAAACCGTGCGGTCACTTAAAATTAGATCCTTAAATTGTGGATCTCGGCCGTTTTGCCTCTAAATGCTTCGTTTTTCCTCCTAATTGGCCCTAACTCGGGATTTGTCTTCTCCTGGGGTCAGAGAAGGTTCTCCCTTTGTTCCGGAGGCGATCCAAAGGCTCCTCTTGGTGAATCGAAGCGGGATTCTCAAGGTATGTGATCGTTCTTCTTCTTTCTTGATTGGTTTCTTAGATCTACTTAGATCTACTTCTCCTCTTCTCTCGGTTTCTTATATCTACACCCGTTATGAGTAGATTTAAGTGTGTGGTACCAAGTTTGATAAGATTTGGTCTTTATCTTTCTAGGAGAAGAGACCTAAGGTGGGTTCTTGAAGAAGCAATCCGGTTTTCTTGAGTGTTCTCGACCGTTGTGGTCTTGGTCAAACCTTCGAGGTAGGTGGTTCCGTCCCGACTTGCCAAATTGATTATCAATGTATTTGCTTAATTTATTTCAATTATTGATTTAAATTCAATTGCTCAAGTTGCTTTCAACTAAATTGATAAAAAACTCGATTCCATTGAATTGAGATATTTGAAATGGTTTTGGCATAGAGATGTGGGAAAACCCCAATTCCATTGAATTGGGTGTGTTTATGGAAAATTGGCCGATTTAAATTGTTGGATTTAAATTGTGGATTTGATGGAAATGTTTTCAATTAAATTGTTGAATTTAATTGTGAAAATGAAATGTGTAATGATGAAATTGGTTTTGAATGGATTTCAAACTTATGAAAATGGCTTAAAATGATTTGATAGAAACTCATTGGTTTTATCTTGTGAAAAAGGCATGTTTTGAATAAAACCTGTTTTGGTTTTAAATGGAATGAAATTGGCACTTTTGAAATGGAAGAATGGGATTGATCGTATTTTAAGCATTCTTAAAATAGTTTGTCCATCATGTAAGAGCGCATGCAAGCCTTAGGTAGTTAGTGAGTTATTTGGATACACTCTACGCTACGACAACGTTCTAAAACATACTTGCGGCAGGTCACATTCCCGACGGGTTGGTGACGAGTCTCCTTTGGCCATTGTCATAAAGACGTGTGTATACACATTTTGCTGAGTTCACATAGAGAGTGCGGAATCCTATAACTTATTAATACTATCGTACCTTTTGGCAGATGACCGTGTTGCTCGCTTGTTTGTTTATATTTGAGATATAAATGTATGTCAATGGTTTTGAACTGCTTACATGCCTGCAAAATTTATATAAACTGTTTTATATAAATGTTTTACTTAAGCCATTGTTTTAGAAATATTTCATCATTGTAAAGTCTTGCTTGATTAATTTTCCATCATTTGAAAATGTATAGCATGATTTGTTAAAATATGCTTTTGAATTGCCAAACCTGTTTATTTGAAAATTGAAAGTTTTTACTTGGATAATCTATATTTGGCATCTGTTATGGAATCTTTGGTGATATCCTACTGGGCTTAGGCTCACATCCTACTTTTGTCTTCGAGTTTTTGTAGACTTTCTTCTTCCAGGATCGAGCAAAGGGAAGGGACCTCTTGGAGGTGGATCCAGCTATTGATCTTTGGTCTTGGTGAGTTGTGTCCTTAGGGACCTTGGGGCTGTTTTTTCCCATCTTTTGTACTTGGGTTGTTGTACTTTGGCATTTTATGCCTCTTTGTATTCCGGTACATCACTCGTAGTAGAGTTTCTTTTGTTATACATACTGTTAGTTTTACTCTTGCTTCCGCATTCTTGTGGAAAAATCGTTCCCACTTGTATGTTGTACGATGCCAGGTGCTAGTCGCCGACCCGTGGGGATCGGGAACGCCCTTCGGGCTATGTCAGGGCCGGCTCAGTTATCGGGTTACCAGGGTACCCGGGCTGGTTCGTGACATTAAAGAAAAATCTTTGTCAGTCTTTTGCGATGAAAGACTTGGGGTCAGCACGACAGATTCTTGGCATGACGATCTCCTGTGACAGGAAGACCAAGAAGTTGTGGTTATCTCAGGAGAGATGCATTGAGAAGGTTCTTCAGAGATTTTCTATGGATAGAGCGAAAGTGGTTAGTACTCCTTTTGCTTTACATTTTAAGCTCAGTACCAGTCAGTCACCTTCTACTGATAAAGAGAGAGAGGAGATGCAGCACATACCTTATTCATCTGTTGTTGGCTGTTTGATATATGCAATGGTATGTACTAGACCTGATATAGCTTATGCAGTTGGTGGGGTCATTTGTTTTCTATCAAATCCAGGTAGAGAGCATTGGAGAGCAGTGAAGTACATTTTTCGTTATCTTCGTGGTACTTCTGATCTGAGACTGTGTTTTGGCAAAAGGGGAACCTATGCTTTGTGGCTTTACAGATTCAGATATGACAGGAGATATTGATTCGAGGAAGTCTACTTCAGGCTATTTGATCACTTTTGCAGGGGGAGCTGTATCTTGGCAGTCTAGATTGCAGAGATGTGTTGTTTTATCTACCACAGAGTCAAAGTTTATTGCAGCTACTGAAGCGTGCAAAGAATTGTTGTGGATGAAAACGTTTATTCGAGAGCTCAGTTTAAATCAGGACAGGTATGTTTTATTTTGTGATAGTCAGAGTGCTATTTGTTTGGGAAAGAATTCCACTTTTCATGGCAGGTCGAAACATATCGATGTTCGATAACATTGGACCTGCAACGTCCTTGATTCAAGACAATTAGAGCTTGAGAATATCCACACTGAGGACAACGGGTCAGACATGTTGACCAAGAGTTTACCCAGAGAAAAATTTGAGACTTGCCGACAGATTGCAGGGTTGGCGGTGATCCCCACTTGAGTCGGAGGGGGAGTTTGTTGGGCGCCTTCCTGGTTGGCGCACCGCGTAACGCCTCCTCAAATGGTGCCCACGTGGTTTCTCTTTTAATGGGGTGTTTTTAATGTGGGTCAAGAGAGCGTGAATTAATTCACGCGGTGACGCTCTTTTGACGTGGCGACATTATTTGACGCTGATTTTTTTTCCTATATAAGGAGGCAGAGGCAAGGCATTTCATCATCACCGGCAGCAACAACACCGAGAGCAAATCCCATTTGGTGATCGTCTTTCTTCGACGATCATCTTTACTGCTCTCCATATTTGATCCACACTTTTATTCTTGAGTATTACTTTTGAGATCCCTTCCATTTTGGGGGAGTCTCTACCGTGTACCTCATGATTTTAGTGGATCCCTCTTTCTGGACTAGGTCTTGTGGTTTTTCCCTTTCAGGTTTTCCACGTAAAAATTTCCGATATCAACTTTATTTTCTGCACATTTAATTTCGGGTAGCTGCGCATTCGTTTTATTTGGGGGGAAAGATTTTATTTCCGTTGCGCGTTCGCTTTTCAATTGTTTGTCTGTTCATCGCTTTCCCGTCTTTCCCAACACATACTACGTCTTACTATCTCCTTCATTGTCAGGACTTTGAGCGTCTATATGGCTTTGTCTTCTTATTTATATAGCTCTTCCCCCTCGTTGACTTACTTCTTTCAATCTTTCGTTCGATTGTTCTTCTAAATCGCGGATCTGAAGCATAAAACGTTCCTCCAACTGTTGTAGCTAAGAATGCGCAATTTGTTGGTAATCCGTTTGTCCACGAACTAGCTTATCAAAGCTGATTTGCATATTTGTTATCGCTTGATCCCGCGCCAGCTCCCTCTACGTACAAACCTACTCCTTTTCCTCTAACCACCGTCATTGGCTCTCAACAAACAATTTCATAGATCGACTCTTCCCTCCATTCTAGTTTGCATTCAACCGGAAGAAATCGTACCAGTCGGTCGACTTTATATACACTAACATACGCGCCAACATTAAACGTGCGCCTTCGCAAATCGTTCTCCCTGCCGCATTAGTCTAACATCACTCGTTCTTAAAAAAAAAAATCTCGAGCAGCACCAAAACTCAACTTCGAAAGACCGACTTTCAATGAAAGCACCAAAGTTGTTATATAAAAGATTCAAACAACTGAATTGGAGACTATAAACTATATTTCAATCGTTTATCTGCTTTTGCTTTGCTTTGCTCTAGAGTGTTGAGAGTCCACCTCTTCGCTCTGCTTGGATCGAGATGATCTCCTAGAGGTCGTCCAGTCCTCCTGACCACTGTTTCCAACATGAGTGCTAACCGGCAGAAAATATTCTCATGTCCCCTCCACTCCTCCTTACTTCACTATTTAAAGAGTCGTCAAAGCATAGGTGGTTAACTAAACATTAGGCACATCAACCCCTTGACTTCCTTCTCGAATAGGTATGAATGATAGGGGGCGTTTAGTAAAACTGCCAGAGCCCAGACTAGCGATATTACTAACACATCCAGGTACTAGGAACTAGTTCGTAGCATTTCCCTTAAGACTGAAGGGAAAGACTCACATTTTCAACTCAGCCTCACTCGGCCCTTATAGTGGCAACTGTAGTACTGCATTGTAAAAGTCTTAAATAATGGCCAAGGAGTCTTCATTGGGAATTCCATTGGAGGTGGGAAGTAGGGACAAGTACGAATATTTAAGCTCGTGGTTTCGAGCTCTTTGTGTTAGCCTAATTGAGGATGGGTATCCTAAAACTTGAGGGATTTGATACTCCTTCATCCTAGGTCCTTCTAGATTTTGTTAAATAACCTGCTCATGATTGCTTACCACCCTCTCCTCTAAATCTTTAATTTCAATTTTTCATTCTTTCTTTAGAGCTCTACAATGTTTATGAATTTCATGTATAATAGGCTCTAGATTTTCAGACTTCGATCTAGTACACAAGCACTAGACAGATTTTCAAAGAGTTTTTTTTAATGGATTTGTTGTTGTTTTCTTTGAGTTTTAAACTGGTTTTTTTTTCTTTGTTGCACAAAGCCTTCCTTGGAAATGATCAAATTCTAACAAGCGGTCATTGATGCACTCAGAATATGTATTTATAACCTATTAGCCCTAGTATAATGGTGAGCAAGGTCAAACCCATAGGGAAGGTGTCTGTAATCCAAGAAAAATAAATCAAAAACTCGAAGAATTCAACAAAACAAAGTTGAATGGCAATGTGATGTGTAACTGAGAATGAAACAATGACAAAAATGTGAAACAAGTGAAACAAAGGAATTACTGAAGGTAAACAAACAAAGATAAGTATTAAATTAAAAAGGGAATTTTGATTGGTGCGTATTTTAAAAAATATATTCCAAAGATCCCGGAAAAGAAAAATAGGTCTGGATCACTACCACAAGATGTTGTCGACGGCTCTGTTGAGAGTTAACCCCACTATGGGCTCAATTTGGAATATGAAAATTCTAGAACCGAGTTAACAAATAAAAGAAATGGTGAAGTTTGAGTAAAATTGGTTTGTCAACAAATATTAAATGCGGCTCTTCTTTGCTGAAAATCTTTTAGTGTCAAAAGGGGTTTCCATTAAAAATGGTTCTGAAACAGAATTAAAATAAGGCAACAGAGCTGTGATCCAGACTAAAGTAAGATACAAGAAGGAAGTAAAAAGAAACAATCTGCAACTAATCTTATTCCCTTAAAAGCTTTAGTCGATAATCATGTTCATTACAACAGTACAGGGCGTGAATTTCATTATAACAGTGATAAAATGAAAAGAAAGAGTAGAGGGAAATTAATCTTATCTGTCAAGTTGATTGTCTCTCCCCACTGTTGCTGTCTTCAAATCTAGAAAATTGTTTCCTCCCCTAGATGGTGTCTTCACTCAGTCAATAGATATGGTCCCCTTCAAATGAATTTTGAGCGTGAATAAGAAGAAACCCCAGTGCTTTCACTCACAGACAGCATCTCCAGACTTTTCACTGCAGGACTCTCCATGGAAGCTTTGACTGTTCATTATCCTCTTTCAATGAATCAAGTTGAACTCCCACCCAGATTGATCCACCCTACATGATTATTGATTCCCTCTATAAGCTTCTCCAGCAATCCTCCAGCAGTTCCCCTTACTCTGCATCTCAGACTGAGGCATTAAATTTTCCTTTAAACCTAGTTCACGTGCCATTGGTATGGTATGCAAGAGTAAGTCCTTCAATATGCAGTGAGATCAACTTCGATCACCTGTACAAACTCCCTTAACTACTGAAACTGGCTCGCTGCCAGCCGCACTCGCATAGGTCAGCACTATTACTTCATGACTCGCTCAACCTCACTTCCAGGATACAGTCAGGTTGAGCTCAGCTCAACTTTCCAGGCTCTTCAGCAACTCGACACTCATTCCTCTCCACCAATTGAATTCCATGAGGCAAAACATCGAGCATCTGGGGTGCATGCATCTCCAGCCATGTAGTCACAGTAGTCGGGAGCCATGAATTCCCAAAATCAAATACGGACCTGCAATAAGGAAATAATCCAACCAGTGAACATCAATCTTCAGCAGCTGCAGTCGAACTCTTTCAATCATCTTCGTCTTTGCATTTGATCTCAGTATCCCTTGGAGTCGATCTCCGCATATGTTCTTCAATAGCGGCTCGATGAGGGTTGGCCTTCCATTGACTTGCACTTAAGTAACTCATTTTTTAATCACACCTGGTCTCGAGATACCCTCAATTATCCATTTTGATCTTTATCCCAAATCGAATTCGTAGTGGTTTGCAGTAGCTTCACTTCAGCCTTGGCGTCTTCCCTGCACAGACAATGCTCGGGTCGACATCCTTCAGTGGTTTTCCATTCAATCATCATCCAGCCTCGGATGAATGGAGCTCGGTTTTAGTGGTAGATTGAAACTCCTTACGCAACACCTTACCTTCTCCGTTGAGCTCGACTGCAACCCCTTCAGCATCTTCAGTCAGTCCCGACTCCAATCTACTGAAGCTCGCATTTTCCTTCAAGCATGAGGTCAACTTCGATTGGCTTCACATTCGATTCTATCCTCCCCTACATCTGAGTTCAACCATCACTCACAAGCTTCGTTCGGCTTTGGTTTCCTTTTTCTCATGGAGTTTACTCTTCCAAACTAGGAAATAAAGTGAGGTTACCTTACGAGCTTCGCAAAAACAAAAATAATTGAAAATTTATTCCATAAAAATACATTTTAATAAAATTATGGAACTTCCGGCAAAAAAAATTCCAACAAACTTAGCCATACAAAAAACACTCCAAAAATATTATTTCAACAAAAGTTCCACCACATTTAAACAAATTGTTTTATCTTAAAAAAATGAAAATTAAAGCAAAGATCAATTGCTCGATTTATCACCAAAAACATCAATACTTCTACAAAAACTCAATAAATTATATTTTCATTACAAAATGATAGATAGTGGACATGTCACATACATAACTTATTTTAAAGGTAAATTTCATTTAATTTCTATTCATTCTTTGTTTGGGGGTTCCCTAAGTTTTTATGGAGGAATGAATGAGTTTTCATGAATTGGGGCAAACCGTGAGCACAACTTCAGTTTTAAAAATAACTTTTGTTTCTTTTATAACTCATTCATTTTTCAATATTTTTCATCCATTCAAATTCCTACTTGGTCTCCCCTGACCTATTAACACCAACAATGAAATTTGTACCCCTTAGGAATCCATAACAATGGGGTATTTGGGTTTTTATTTAAGAATTGGGCCAACCCGAAATCTCATTTTCAAGTTTTAAATTGTTTCTTTAATTTTTTAATATCTTATTCATTTTAATGATTTTTTCGGTGATTTCACCTCCCTTTCGACCCTAAGAAGCTCATGCGCGCTCCCATTTCCTTTCCCCCCTCCTTGGAGCTCTTTGAAATCGCGAATTAGGGCAGAACTTCATAGGGTGTCTCAAATCGACCAGAATTGAAGAGGTAACTTCATCCCTTCTTAACTCTCTCAATTCTTACTATTTTCCCTCCATCCAGTTCCTAAATGACCTCCTAAATCTTGTTCGAACAACCCCTGAATTTTGGCTGTTTTCAATTTCAGCTACTGTTGTTTTGGAGTGATTACTTCAGGATACTTCAAGTTAGTGAGTCCATTTTTTCCTCTTTCAAATTACTTAGGGTTTCATTTGTTTTTATTAGGGTTTATTCCCTCTTCCTTGAAGTCCCAAATGACCAGGGGGTAGGATTTAGAACCTAAGGTTTAACCTTTGGTTTTCTTGTCCAATTCTTGTTTTAGGTTTGTTTTAGGTCCTTATTGGTGCGGTGGTGGTGCGAATTAATTTTTGCACGGTGATTCAAGGGTTTTCCTTAATTTGGTAGGTGATTTCATTGTGCAAGCAAATTTTGTGACTTAGCTTGTTGTGTTCATGGTATTTTCATGTTTATTGCATTTGAATGTTTCTGCAAAAAATTGGTTTTAGTTGCATTTATAAAGAAAATGAATTTTAAGTTCCAATTTTTGGTGAAATTGAGCGGTTTTCATACAAATCTTTTATTGGTTCATTTGGGGCTGACCAATAATTACTTAGTGGATTTTATTGAACTGTATTAGGACTGAAAATCATGTTTTGAATGTTTATTCTTTTTGTTTGTTGCTGCGAAAGTTTGTTTAAATGGTATTTGGGAAGCAAATGGGTTTTAAGTGTCATGTTTGTGTGAAAATGATGGTTTTTAAAAGATATAACTTCTTGGTTCACATGGGGCTACCCCAAAACTGAATTGTTGGTTTAATTAAAGGTTATTGAACTGCCATTTTGTTTTGGTGACTTAAAAGTGTGCATATAGTGTGCAAAGTGGATGTTTCAAAGAGCTTTGGGTGCAAAACAATGAGATATTTTGAGAGGTTGTTTTATTGAAAAATCAAAATGTTTTGTTGTGTGTTTTAAATGGTATAAAGTGTGTATAACTACTTTATTGTTTATTTGTGACCAGTAGTGGTGTTTTATATGCAAAAGGATGTGTTTTGTTTGTTGAAATTGTTTGAGCACAAAAAGGGTAACCCCTACTACTGGCTCGTGCACGAGAAAGAATCGCGACTTGGATACTTTACACTAAGGTACGAGGTACATAGGGTCCGAGACTATCTAGTTGCCTAGGGGTGTTCCCGGTTTTTGTGCTCATTAGATTTGTGGTATTTACCCTTGTATTGGGGTGTTTTTTTGCAGTACTTTATAGTATCTCACATGCCTATTTAAATGTGTGAACATTCTGAAATTTTTAGCTTGAAAACTGTTATCAATTGAAAGTTGCATTTCTTGGATTTTATCACTGCTTTTCTTTGCGTATTAAAACTGCATGCTTTTTCACATTGTATTGCATTCTATTTGGAATCATTGAGTGGTATTCTATTGGGCTTAGGTTCACACCCTACTTACACTCCTTGGGTGTAAGTAGACTTGGTTATATTTGACTCAGGTAAAGGAAAGGCCAAGGGTGATGGCGGTTCAGGGTGTTAGTCCTCATCGTTGGGGCGGAGTTGTAGAGACGGCTTGCGGGTGATGACCCCCTTGTCATGTGGAGTCCTTGGGGATGTCTTGTTGTTGTCATTATTTGTATTTGGACCACTTGTAGTGTCTTTAAACAAATGTATTCCGATCTGTTTTTGTTAAGAATTGTTTAGCATGAAAATTTCAGATTCTTATTATTGATTGTTTTTTTATGTTTTATGCTTTCATATTCGGGTAAATCGTTCCCAAACCAAGATAAATGATACCCGAGCACTTGTGCCAGCCCTTGGGGATAGGGAACACCCTTCGGGCCTTGCCATGGGCTAGGTTTGGTGCAGTTAATGGTGGAGACCAGATTCGGTTCGTGACAAAATGGTATCAAAGGAGGTTAATGTTTTTGGGTTATATTGCTATTTTGGGATGATTCGGGATAGATAGAAGATATGAATATCAGGGCTCGAGGTTTTGGTTGTGAGTAGGGTGTCTGGCCTACACCTCTCATGGCAGACCTTGAGTCGCCAGGGGATGTTGGAATTTACGGATTGACTTCACTTCCAGGTGAGACGTGTGGGCTGCAGACCACATGTGGACATCAGGAGGATGTGGAGTAGTTGTTTCTTTTATTACTAAAATGTGTTTTGTTTATTTATATTTGATGTATTTGATTACAATTTTCAGAATTGTGGTATTGACTATTATTTTGTGACTGTTGCATTTTGTAGCAACATGTCTCCCCGGAAAGCTCCCATGCGCCCACAGGAGGAAGCTGGAGAGAGTTCTGCCACACTGATTGATCAGAGGCTCGTAGAGGCTGTGGTTCAGGCTATCCAAGCTTTGGGATAGGGACCAGCTCTTGCTCCTATTCCTATTAGGGCGTAAGAGACAGGTCATAGAAAAGATAAAGCACAAGAGTTTCTGAAAAACAAGCCTCCTACTTTCCGAGGTAGCTCAGAACCCCAGGAAGCAGAAGAATGGATCGAGAAGATCGAGCATATGTTTGAGTTCCTGGAAACACCCGAGGAGCTCAGGGTGAAGTGTGCCTCCTTTCTGTTGGAGGGTCCCAACCGTAAGTGGTGGGAGTCAGTGCTTCAGGCTGGGAAGAATGAGCAGATGCGCTGGGGAGATTTCAAGGTTGTCTTTAATGAACAGTATTGCCCTGAGGTGTTGGCTTATGCTAGGTCTAGAGAGTTCATGGAACTTGTTCAGGGGAATCTATCTGTGATGGAGTATGCCAACCGTTTCGCTGAGTTGGTTCAGTATGCTCTAGAAATTGTATCTAATGAGCAGGCGAAGGCCCAGAGGTTTGAGAAAGGCTTGCGACCAGAGATATACTCTCAGGTGTTCTTGTTTAAGCTGAGGACCTATGCTAAGGTCGTTGATCGGGTGTGTATGGTGGAGATTGATAGGAAATACAGGGCTGATTTCTATGGTTCAGTATCAGTAGTGAGCAGTGGCAGCTCCTCAGAGAAGAAAAGGAAGTGGGAGGATCATGTGAAGAAAGGAGGGGACAATTCAGGCCACTCTTCTAGGAAGTTTTCTTCTGCAGCTTCTGATGCGAGATCGGTCGTGTGCCACCAATGTGGGAAGCCCGGGCATATCCAACCAGCATGTCCACTTCCTCCGAAGCCTTGTTACCAGTGTGGAGGTATGAGGCATTTGCAGCGCTTTTGCGGTGTGGCACGTCCACTCCCAAGTGGGGCAGGGTCAGTGGCTTTAAGAGGAGTGCCGGCACAGTCTGAGCCATCGAGGACCGGGGGATCTCGATTTGGCGGTCGTGGTGGTATGGCTGGATCATCTTCTGGGAAAATCCAGTTCAGGGCACAACCACATACTAGCGGTCGTCCTCAGGCAGATACTGGACATCTCCATGCAGTGGATCAAGCACCAGCAAGATCAGAGGCGGGACCATCAACAGTTCGAGGTACCGTTCTGATCACATCTTCTATATCTACTTCTCTTTTTGATACTGACGTCTCTGTTTCATTTATTTCTGCCCATTTTGTGGACATGCTGAATTTTCCAACTGAGTTGATGTCTTTCGCGATGGAGTTGGTGACACCGCTGGGAAAAAAGGAGCAGGGCCTCAGGTGCCCCTCGTGTGCGCTTTCTGTGTCAGGGGTTGAGATGGAGTGGGAACTACTAGTTCTAGATATGGAACCGTTTTACATAATACTTGGCATGGATTGGATAGTACACTTCCAGGCACACATCGATTGCTACAGACAACGTGTGAGTTTCACGACACCTGATGGGAGTCGTCGGGTTTTTCGTGGAGAATGGGATCCTCGGTCAGGTCGTGCAGGGCCTCCACTCCCAGAGTTGGGAAGTGTTATCTTCCAGTTATCTTCACTCATGCTAGAGGATGGTCTTTCCCCTGAAGGTGCACTACCTCATGTAGTGAATGAGTTTCCGGAGGTATTCCCGGATGATTTTTCAGGTTTTCCCCCGGAGCGGGATGTGGAGTTTTCGATTGATCTGGCGCCGGGAACACAACCGATATCTCTTCCCTATTATCTTATATCCCCCACCGAGCTGAGGGAATTAAAGATATAGCTGGACAAATTAGAATCCAAAGGATTCATTCGCACGAGCGTCTCTCCTTGGGCCGCTCCTGTGTTGTTTGCGAAAAAGGCTGATGGATCCCTCCGGTTGTGCATTGACTACCGGAAGCTGAATAAGGTAACGATTAAAAATAAATACCCTTTGCCCAGAATAGATGATTTTTTTGATCAGTTGAAGGGGAAAATTGGTTCTCAAAGATAGACTTGCATTTAGGGTATCATCAACTTAGGGTGAAGGAGTTAGATATCCCAAAGACAGCCTTTCGAAGTAGGTACGACCACTTTGAGTATTTGGTCATGCCCTTCAGATTGACCAATGCTCCAGCGGTCTTTACGACACTCATGAAGAGGGTGTTTCATCAGTATCTCGATTCCTTTTTTGTGGTGTTCGTGGATGACATTCTGGTATACTCTAGCTATGAGGAGGAACACAAACATCACTTGAGGATCGTTTTGGGTACATTACGGGATCACCGCCTCTATGAAAAGTTGTCAAAGTGCACTTTTTGGATCAGGGAAGTGAGATTTCTGGGGCATGTGATCTCTGAGAAGGGGGTTTCAGTGGACCCTGAGAAGATTAGTGTGGTTATGTCATGGGAGCAGCTGAAGAATGTGTTCGAGATTAGGAGTTTCCTTGGCCTGGCTGGTTATTACAGGCGATTCGTTCGAGATTTCTCTCGGCTTGCATCACCGATGACTGCGCTCACCCAGAAAGGGGTGAAGTTTGTATGGGGTCCAGAATGTTAGGCATCATTCCAGGAGCTGAAGAGGTGGTTGACTACCGCCCCCGTGCTAATTTTGCCTAAGGCCGGGAAGGGGTATGTTGTCTATTGTGACGCTTCATGTATGGGTCTTGGGTGCGTGCTTATGAAGGATGATCACGTGGTGGCATATGGATCTCGCCCACTCCGACCACATGAAAAGAATTACCCGACCCATGACTTGGAGTTGGCAGTGGTGATGCATGATTTGAAGACTTGGCGTCACTACCTCTTTGGGGAGAAGTTTGTGGTCTACTCTGATCACAAAATCTTAGTATATATCTTCTCGCAGAAGGACCTCAACTTGAGGCAGCGTCGCTGGATCGAGTACATGAAGGGGTTCAACTTTGACATTGTCTATACCCCAGGCAAGGGTAATGTGGTGGCCAACACTTTGAGCAGAAGAGTTCCAGTGCAGGCTTTGAAGAAGTCTAGTGATGAGTGGACATTGATGGGGCTCTTTTCTCAGATGCATGTGGAGACCAGGGAACACAGTGGAGGGGCATTCCTGGCGAGCGTCCAGTTGACTCCTTCTCTGTTGGAGTTGATTCAGCAGGAACAACCCAGTGATGAGCTTTATCAGTAGTCGAAGCAGTTTCTTCATGGTGGGGAGACATCCTCTTATTGGTCGTCATCTCCCGAGGGAATCTTATGCTTCAAGGGCCGTTCAATAGTGTCGTTATCTCTACGGAAGGTGGTGATGCAGGATAGCCACCAGTCTCAGTGGGCTGTCCATCCAAGTTCCACTAAGATGTATTATGATGTCCGTCGACAGTTTTGGTGGCCTGGTATGAGACGGGACATAGCGGACTTTGTTTCGAGATGCTACACATGCCACCAGGTGAAAGAAGAGCACCAAAGGCCTTCCGGTTTGCTCCAACCACTACCCATTCCTACCTGGAAGTGGGACGAGTTCACCATGGACTTAATTGTTGGATTACCTCATACACCTCGGGGTAAGAATTCCATTTGGGTGATAATTGAACATCTGACCAAATCAGCCCACTTTATTCTGATAAAAGATACAACTAAAGTGGATGAGTTGGGCCATTTGTATCTTCAGGAAGTGGTGAGACTCCATGGCGTACCATCAGCAGTTGTCTCAGATAGAGAACCCTGCTTCACTTCTCGATTTTGGGAAGGCCTTTAGAAGGCCTTGGGGTCTCAGATTAAGATGATCACGACATACCACCCTCAGACGGATGGTCAGACAAAGCGGACGAATCAGATTTTGGAGGACATGATCTGTGCATGTGTCCTAGACTTTGGAGGTTCCTGGGATACCCATTTGGTGTTGGTTGAGTTTTCTTATAATAACAGTTACCAATCCTCGATTCGAATGACCCATTTTGAGGCGCTCTATGGTCATCCATGTCGGTCCCCCCTATGTTGGGCTGAGGTAGGAGAGACTTCACTATTGGGGACGAGCCTTGTGCAGGAGACTTATAAGGTCAAGTTGATCAGGCATCGCTTATTGACAGATCAGAGTCGTCATAAATCTTATGCTGATCGGAGGCGTCGAGACCTAGAGTTTTTTGTGGGTGATAGGGTATTCTTGAAAGTGGCCCCTTGTCTGGGCCATTGTCGATTGGGGAAGCAAGGTAAGCTGATGCCGCGGTATGCCGGGTCCTTTGAGAACACCAAGCGTATTGTCAAGGTGGCATACAGGTTGACCTTACCTTCTCAGTTGACATCCATCCATGATTTCTTCCATGTCTCCCAGTTGAATAAATACAACCCGGATCCGTCCCATGTGCTGAGTTGGGAAGAATTGGAGATAGAGCCTAACTTGTCTATTGTAGAGCGGACGATGAAAATAGTAGACTCCCAAGACAAGGTTCTTTGAGGGAATTCCATTCTTCTGGTATGGATTCATTGGCATCATGGTATTGATACTCATGAGACATGGGAGCGGAAGTCATGGGTCGAGGAAGAGTACCCATTTCTGTTTTCAAATCAAGATTCATGTTGACTTTCCGGGGCGGAAAGTCTTTCATGGTGGGGAGAATTGTCACATAAATAACTTATTTTAAAGGTAAATTTCATTTAATTTCTTTTCATTCTCTGTTTGGGGGGTTTCCTAAGTTTTTATGGAGGAATGAGTGAGTTTTCATGAATTGGGCCAAACCGTGAGCCCAATTCTAGTTTTAAAAATAACTTTTGTTTCTTTTATAACTCATTCATTTTTCAATATTTTTCATACATTAAAATTCCTACTTGGCCTCCCCTGACCTATTAACACCAAAAATGAAATTTTTACCCCTTAGTAATCCATAACAATGGGGTATTTGGGTTTTTATTTAAGAATTGGGCCAACCCGAAAGTCCATTTTCCAGTTTTAAATTTTTTCTTTAATTTTTTAATATCTTATTCATTTTAATGATTTTTTCGGTGATTCCACCTCCCTTTCTACCCTAAGAAGACCATGCATGCTCCCATTTCATTTCCCCCCTCCCTGGAGTTCTTTGAAATCGGGAATTAGGGCAGAACTTCATAGAGTGTCTCAAATCGTCCAGAATTGAAGAGGTAACTTCACCCCTTCTTAACTCTCTCAATTATTACTATTTTCCCTCCATTATAGTTCCTAAATGAACTACTAAATCTTTTTCAAACAACACCTGAATTTTGGATGTTTTCAATTTCAGCTACTGTTGTTTTGGAGTGATTACTTCAGGATACTTCAAGTAAGTGAGTCCATTTCTTTCCTCTTTCAAATTACTTAGGGTTTCATTTGTTTTTATTAGGGTTTATTCCCTCTTACTTAAAGTCCCAAATGAAGAGGGGGTAGGGTTTAGAACCTAAGGTTTAAACTTGGGTTTTCTTTTCCAATTATTGTGGTTTTAGGTTTGTTCTAGGTCCTTATTGGTGCGGCGGTGGTGCGAATTAATTTTCGCACGGTGATTCAAGGGTTTTCCTTAATTTGATAGGTGATTCCATTGTGCATGAAATTTTTGTGACTTATCTTGATGTGTTCATGGAATTTTCATGTTTATTGAATTTGAATGTTTCTGCAAAAATTGGTTTTAGTTGCATTTATAAAGAAAATGAATTTTAAGTTTCATTTTTTGGTGAAATTGGGCAGTTTTTATACAAATCTTTTATTGGTTCATTTGGGGATGACCAATAATTACTTATTGGATTTTATTGAACTTCATTAGGACTGAAAATCATGTTTTTAATGTTTATTATTTTTTTCTGTTTCTGCGAAAGTTTGTTTAAATGGTGTTTGGGAAGCAAATGGGCTTTAAGTGCCATGTTTGTGTGAAAATGGGGTTTTTTAAAAGATATAACTTCTTAGTTCACATGGGGCTACCCCAAAACTGAATTGTTGGTTTAATTAAAGGTTATTGAACTTCCATTTTTTTGGTGACTTAAAAGTGCGCACATAGTGTGCAAAGTGGATGTTTCAAAGAGCTTTGGGTGCAAAACAATGAGATATTTTGAGAGGTTGTTTTATTGAAAATCAAAATGTTTTGTTGTGTGTTTTAAATGGTATAAAGTGTGTATAGATACTGTATTGTTTGTTTGTGACCATTAGTGGGTTTTTATATGCAAAAGGATGTATTTTTTTTTCTGAAATTGTTTGAGCACAAAAAGGGGAATCCTGGGTACTCAGGTGGGCGGATATGTACTAGTACGGCTAGTGAACCAGATGGGTTGTGTCCCTGTTTCACTGAGAAAATGGATAACGAAAAATCTAACTAAAACATGTGGATGGTATTTGGGGACCACTAGGTTATGGGTATGTTCCCTACTAGTGGATCGTGCACGAGAAAGGATCGTGACTTGGATACTTTACACCGAGGTACGAGGTACATAGGGCCCGAGACTATCTAGTTGCCTAGGGGTGTTCCCGGTTTTTGTGCTCATTGGATTTGTGGTATTTACCCTTGTATTGGGGTGTTTTTTTGGAAGTAATTTATAGTATATCACATTTCTATTTAAATGTGTGAACATTCTGAAATTTTTAGCTTGAAAATTGTTATCAATTGAAAGTTGCATTTCTTGGATTTTATCACTGGTTTTCTTTGCATATTAAAACTGCATGCTTTTTTACATTGTATTGCATTCTATTTGGAATCATTGGGTGGTATCCTATTGGGCTTAGGCTAACACCCTACTTACACCCCTTGGGTTTAAGTAGATTTGGTTATGTTTGACTCAGGTAAAGGAAAGACCAAGGGTGATGGCGGTTCAGGGTGTTAGTCCCCATCGCTGGGGTAGAGTTGTGGAGACGACTTGCGAGTGATGACCCCCTTGTCATGTGGGGTCCTTGGGGATGTCTTTTTGTTGTCATTGTTTGTATTTGTACCACTTTTAGTGTATTTAAACAAATGTATTCCGATCTGGTTTTGTTAAGAATTGTTTAGCATGAAAATTTCAGATTCTTATTATTGATTGTTTTTTTTATGTTTTATGCTTTCATATTCGGTTAAATCGTTCCCAAAACAAGATAAATGATACTCGGGCACAACCCGTGGGGATAGGGAATTTCCTTCGGGCCTTGCCATAGACCGGGTTTGGTGCGGTTAATGGTGGCGACCAGATTCGGTTCGTGATAGGATAATTCTCTATTTAAAGCACGTTTTGTCATCGAAATCATTATAATTTCATTAAGATATGGAAAACATGTATTAAAATAAAGTCATATCACTATTAGTGCTGATGAGCAGAATATTTCTTCTAAATTCCTTTATCTAGTGTGTTGTATTTATGTGTTATCTTACAAGGAATTAAAGATGATGCAAATTCCCGAGCATAGAATTAATAAAGATGAGTAAGCTGTAAAAACTGGATAGTAGATTGAGAAAGTCTCCATATTGGTGTAATCTCAAAAATTTGTATCATAAAGCTTATTTGATAAAGAGACCAGTATTGATAAAAAAAGTTTTGAAGAAGTTCCCTTGAGGGGGAGTTTGAGAAGCTATCAGAATTATCAACATTGACAAATCAAGAATTCTCAAAAGTGCTTGGAATTAGTCATTCAAGAGGTGTGTATTGATATTATCTCATCCTTATTTTGAATGAATACTTATGGTGTTAAAGGGGATAAATTGGTCTAATAAACGACAATAAAATGAACATTTGAAGAAGAAAAAGGGTTGGTTTTGGTGTTAACACCTACATGTTACTATTGAATTATTTTAATCCATGTGTTGAGATGAGTATATGAAAAAAAATTTCAAAATAATTTTTGATTTCCTTTAATTTCATGTCGGTATTGATTTTAGGTTTTATTTACAGACAATTTTTTTGTCTAAGATTATACCCTTTTTCTTTTTACATCGAGCATGGATCACATAAACTTAGAGTGAAATAATTGATGACACTTAGCTTTAAGTTAACTAATATCATCCTCTCTCAAGTTATTTGTATTTTTAGTCAGTAAGGGGGTTAGTGAAGAAAATAGAGAAGATGCATTGGCATGCATTTTCTAGCATTGGTGCCGATATCAAATACAAGGGTGGAAACTGCTGAACCCACTATGATATGTGTTGTATTTGTTATCAATAAGTCAATGAGCATGAAATCAACGTGCACAATGTCAATATATATTAGAGGATGCACAACTTGTAAGATATATGGAGTCCCCAAGTTATTTAATGAAAATTTGGAGTTGCAAAGCAATGCGTTGGGTTATGAATATTAAATAAAGATTATATTATTATTTTTTGAAGGAAAAGAAAAATTACTGATTAAGAGAACCAGGATTACAAAGCCAATCAAGGAAGAAGTTCACCCAACAATGATCACCCCAATGTTTCCCAAAACAATCCAAACGATGGGCTTTGGAATTACCATCTCTTTTGATGAATTTTTTTTTGCATGCATCAAATCCATCCGTCAGGGACCAGATCTTCCTCAAGATGAGTCCATAAGGATGTGAATCCTTATCTTTTGTTGAGAGAGCGTTTACCACTTCAAGGTAGTCAGATTCCACCAGGATATTGGGCCAAAATTTTGAACGGGCAAAAAGAAGCCCTTGGATGATGGCCGAGGCCTCTGCCACCACATAGCTCCATGAGTTAGGCACTTCCCTACACTAAGCTTCCACAATCTGGCCAAAACTGTTATGAGCAATGAGCCCAATACCGACCCTTGAATTAGCAGAGACAAAAAAACCTGTATTAATCTTGAAGAAACCCTCAGGGGGGAGACCAAAAAGGAGCCGCTCGTCGAGGGTGGCTCAAAGAATGCCCCACATCACTTTTCTTCCAACCATTCATCCACTCCAAATCTCTATCCACCCATAGGTGATTAGGGGTCACCTTGAATCTTGGAAGTTAGTTATACCTCTATTTATGTAGTGAATGTTGGAACCGAAAATGATTAGTCCACTGGTACAACAATAATAACGAGATAAAATAAAGTGCAAAAAAATGCGGAAATAAATAGATACCATATGCAACATGAAAAAACTCACAAAATGAAAGGAGTAAAAAACCACAAGAAAATAGAAGGATCACTATGAGTAAAAGTGAGTACACACTCTCTTACTATTACAAGGAGAAAACCATCGTAAATTACTCTCTTGAATATGTGGGAAAACTACCTCACAAGAATTATGTAACAACCTGAGTCCGGAGCCCCTCCACTGGTGCCCCGTACCCGGTTCGCCACACAACATCAAGCACGTTTCCCCAAATACCAGAGGCTTCCAACTAGCAGTGAGGGCCTTGGTGAGTCGGTGGGGAAACTATTCCCTCATTCGGTAAGGTATACAAGATAAGAAAACAACAATAAACAACAGAAGCAGTAAACAACATGCATAACAACAGAAACCAAATAGCGGAAGCAATGTAGATATATAACTATAATGACAATGATGAAACAGGTACAAATATCTAAGGAAAATAGCAAACACAAAAACGTGCTGAAATACAACTAAAACCAAGTGAAAAAGAAAAACAAAGTAATCTCCTTAGCATCGCGAGCCACGGCTCGGTCCCATGCTCCCCAGCTCCTGATGTAGTCAAGATCCTGAAGTAGAAGGGCTCTTGCCTTTATCTATACCTACAGCAACATAGTCTGCTTGGGCCCAAAAGTATGGACCAAACAGGGTGTGAGATACAATCCCAGTAGGCAATCACCCAAAGATTTGTGCCTAACATTCAATGAATACATGACAATAATAACACAAAAAGTAGTAAACAAAAAAGCATAAGCAGCTACAATCCACAGTTCTGGAAAACAAAGTACACAAGTAAACATCCAGCAACAAAAGAAGAAACAGGTAACCCTCTGGGTAGCTCTCACAGTCTAACCCCTACGGTTCAACCTATAAGTACTAGCAACCCTATGGGAAGCATACATAGTCTCACCCCTCTGGTTTAGCTACGTAATTAAGCAGACTCTCTGGGGAAGCACTCACCGTCAATTCCCCCTATAGTCTCGTATCGTGCTAAAGGATCTCTGGGGAAGCACTCAACGTCAATTACCCCTGTGGCCTGTGTCATAGATCTACAGACTCTCTAGGGAATCACTCAACATCAATTCCCCCTATAGTCTCACATCGTATTTAAAAGACACTCTAGAGAAGCCCTTTCGTCAATTCTCCCTTTGGTTTACTACTCTAGGTTCTCACAGTCCTGAGTGAAAGGTAATACATGATCAGCGCATGTATACATCGTCCAAGTAAACCTCAAGAACTACTTGTCTATCAACTAAGGCTCAGCAGCAAAAACAAAACAACAGTTCCGATATCCTACAACTAGGCATGGCAACTGGCAAAACACCCAACAGGAAAAACAAGCATGGAAAAGCAACCTGAGCACAAAATAAATTATTCTACTCACAAGAAATAACCTCTACTAAAGCAATCAAGCAAAGCAGGCAAACAACAAGGGAAAAACAGGAAACATGCAATACCCCGTTCAAGGGTATTGGTGGAATTTGCACATAATATTCATCAAATTCTACGGAAAGGCACAAACCACCTACCTCAATACTAGGAGATTGATATACATGAACCTCGACAACAGATTCCATTTAGAATGATGTAGATCGCTGCGATTCCAACGTAATCGACCATGCTTGAATCGGAGAACGGACGACGAGGCAGAAGCTCAGAGAAGATTCGACCGTACGGTCTCTTCCGGATGGACGAAAACTGAACGAAGGTCCGAGTTCTTACAAACTTCCCCCCTTAAAGAAATTCATCCTCGGATTTCCCTAATGAGGTGGAGAAGAAGAAACCCCAAACAGCTCCGGCCACTGCGATCGTGCATCAGCCTCCCTCTCTCAGGTCTCGTCCTGTACTCTCCCGTGCTGCAATAGCACTCGTACCAGAGGAACATACCGCCCCCGGAGAACCTTCGTACTGCGATCGACAATCCGGATAGGATGCTCCTCGAATGACGCATCCGCTTCAAGCTCGACTTCCTCAAGTTGGAAGACGTGAGATGGGTCTGAAAAGTAATGTCAGAGTTGAGATATGTGGAAGACGTCATGCATGGACCGATACCTCTGAGGTAGCTGCAACCGATAGGCGACCGACCCAACTCTCTCCAAGACCTCAAACATCCCAAAGTACCACGGTGAAAGATTACCCTATCTCCGAATCCTTTTGTGTCCCAACCTCGGTGCGACACGTAGGAGAACCTGATCACTGACCTCAAACTTCAGAGGTTGTCTCCGCTGATCAGCATAAGACTTCTGTCAAGACTGCGTTGTAGCCATCCTCTTCTGAATTAGCTCTATCTTCTCTAAAGTCTCCTGAACAAGATGAGGTCCCAGCAAGGCTGCCTCTCCTGCCTCCAGCCAGCATAAGGGTGATCGGCATGGCCTACCGTACAAAGCCTCATATGGTGCCATCTGAATGGTCACCTGGAAACTGTTGTTGTAGGCGAACTCCACCAGAGAAATATGCTTCTCCCAAGAACCGCCAAAGTCAAGGATGCAAGCTCAGAACATATCCTCAAGCACCTGGATTGTGCACTCGGACTGACCATCAGTCTGGGGATGGTAAGCTGTACTCAAAAGTACCTGTGTACCCAAGGCCTTCTGAAGTCCCTGCCAGAACTGAGAGGTAAAGCACACATCTCTGTCTGAAACAATAGAGCGTGAAACTCCATGTAGATGAATGATCTCTCTGATTTAAAGTCATCCTAGATCATCGACACTAAATGTATCATTGATCGATAAGAAGTGAGCAACCTTCATAAGCCTGTCGATGACGACCCAAACAACATCGTTTCCCCTAGGCGATCTCAGAAACCCGGTTACGAAGTCCATCGCAACATCATTCCACTTCCACTCCGGAATGGGTAACTGATGTAAGAGCCCCGCTGGTCGCTGATGCTCTGCTTTCACCTGCTGACAAGTAGAACATCTCATGAAAAAACCAGCAACATACCTCTTCATACCTGGCCACTAGTACTGGCGATGAAGATCCCGATACATCTTGGTGACACCAGGATGAACTACCCAAACAGAGGAATGGAAATCCCGCATCAGCTCCTCGCGTATGTCTGTTGGCACCCATACGCGTCCCTAGAAATGCAAGATCTCATCCTCGCCCACTGTCCATCCAGGAAGAGGGTACTCTTCTGACACACTCTCCCGCAGAACTAAGCCTTCTGAGTCTGATAGCTGCCTCATCCCTACCCGATCATGTAGCGTGGAGGTAACAGCTACAGAAGATAGGAAGGCCTGTCCCTATCTGTCGTGTACCTTCAGATGCATCTCAGAGAACAGAGCCATCAGCTACCACTCACTACTGGCCTCCTGAACATCCTGAATCTGAGTTCTCCTGCTCAACGCATCTGCCACGGCATTGCCCTTTCCCGGCGTATAGGCAAGCTCGAAATCAAAGGACTGAAGATACTCAACCCACCTGCGCTGCCTCAGATTCAGATCACGCTGAGTAAAGATATATTTGAGACTCTTGTGGTCAGTGAAAACCAAAAAATTCTCTCCCAGAAGATAATGTCTCCAACAGTGCAAGGCATGAACAACATCTGCCAACTCTAGATCGTGTGTAGGGTAGTTCCTCTCATGTGGGATTATCTTTTGAGACCCATACGCAACGACTCTATCTTCCTGCATAAGCACTGCTCCCAGCCCGATACCCGAAGCATCACAGTAAACGGTGTAGCTCTTGCCCGGCTCTAGAAAGACTAGTATCAATGCTGACATCAACCTCCCTTTCAGCTCCTAAAAGGCTGACTCACAAGAATCTGACCATAAGAACTTCGCCCCATTCTTGGTCAGACCCATCAAAGGTGATGCTAGACGAGAAAAGTCTTGAATGGAGCGTCTGTAGTATCCAGACAGCCCTAGGAAGCTCCGTACCTCAAAAACGTTCTTCAGCTGCTCAGAGTAAACTACAACTCTCACTTTCTCTGGGTCCACAGATACTCCTGCCTCTGAGATGATGTGACCCAAGAAGTGAATCCGATCCATCTAGAAGTGGAACTTCAAGAGTTTAGCATAAAGTCGATGCTCTCTCAGTGTACTCAGAATGATCTCAAGATGTGTGGCATGGTCGTATCGAGTGTGAGAGTAAACTAAGATATCATCCACGAAGACCACAAAGAAGGAATCCAAGTAAGGATGGAACACTCGGTTCATCAGTGCCATAAAAACTGCAGGTGCATTCGTGAGTCCGAAGGGCATGACTGTATACTTGTATAGACCATACCTGCTCCTGAAGGATTTCAGAGGTATATCTGATGGTCTAACGTGCAACTGATGATAACCGGACCTCAAATAGATCTTAGAGAACACCCGGGATCCTCAAAGCTGATCAAAGAGGTCATCAATCCATGGAAAGGGATATCGGTTCTTGAACGTCAACTGGTTCAGCTTCCGATAATCCACACAAAGTCGAAGGGCACCGTCTGCCTTCTTCGCAAACAGAACAGGAGAACCCCAAGGAGAATTACTGGGTCGGATGAAACCCTTAGCCTGTAGCTCCTCCAACTGCTTCTTGAGCTCCTGCAACTCAAGTGTGGCCATCATATATGGAGGAATGGACACAGGTGCCACTCCTGGCACGAGCTCAATAGAGAAGTCTACCTCACGCTCCGGAGGCAAACCCGAAAAGTCCTCTAGAAATACATCCCTGAAGCGATCCACCACTGGAGGAAAATCCAACTGTGGAGTCCCCTGATCATCTAGGTAAAGGCTAGCAATTTGGGCCGTCACTCCTCCTAGCCCAAGATGCTCGAGTCCCGCCCGACTCGCCCGAACGTCCCATTCACCTCTATAAAGGAAAGATTCACCTTCTGGTGAAATGAAACTGACTCTGCGGCGATAACAGTCAACGAATGCCTGGAAGAGAATCAACCAGTCCATGACGAGAATGAAATCATAACCTGTCATCTCTAGGACATAGATATCCCATAAGAAGTGATACCCTGCAACCTCGAGAGGGAACTCTCTACACTGGCGTACACTAGATTTCCTCGTTCCCAAATGCGTGTCTAGTGTCAACGAGTCGGTAGAAGAAAAGATGCAGAGTTCAAGGCTCTCTACAACGACAATAGAGATAAAACTATGTGTAGCACCAGTATCGAAAAGGGCTGAAGATAAAACTAAGGCTACTAAAATCGTACCTCAAATAGTAGAAGGGCCGGGATCCTACTCATGATAAGTCTGCTCCACGACGAAAGACTGGCCTGCACCACGGCCCTGTGCCCTTGACTGACCAGTCTGAGTCGAACCTCCCTGCTGGTGCTGAGGAACTGGTGGCTAAATGACATGGCCTCGACCTCCACCTCGTCCCGAACGGCCGTAAGAACTCCAGTTCCCCGACTGGTGAGATACTGGTGGGGCTGCTCCTGAACGAGGAGTCATGGAAGAACCCCGGTCACCTGCTACTGGTGAGAAAACCTGGCAAAAATGCTGAAGGTGACCCATCTTGCCACAAGATCGACACTCCATGGGGTCTCTCTGGCACTGCGGCCTCGTGTGCCCCGTCCGACCACACTGGTAGCACGTCACCTAGATACCTGATGATGCGTCTCACTTCCTAGAATCACCACGTGTAGGCTCCCTACGGTGCTTCTTGCTATCATCTGGAGGAAGGATAGCTATGGAAGCAGAACCGCCCTGACTCGCAGCTCCAGAGTCTCTCAGATTGCACTCCGCAATCAGTGCCTGGTTGACGATGGAAGCAATGGAAGTCAGCTGGAAGATGTTCACCTGCGAGCAGATCTCCCGCCTGAGTCCATCCTCAAACTTCCTCGCCAAGAACACCCCACTCCCATCCCGAAGGGGTGTAAAACTATGCAGCTCAGTGAAATGAGAGGAATACTCTATGACAGATAGAGTACCCTGCTCTAAGCTCATGAACTCCTGGGCTCGATTGGCCCTTAGGGTCTCCGGGTAGAAGTAGTCGTAAAACACGCGCTGGAACTCCTCCCAAGTCATAGCCTGCTGTTGACCCGCCTATGAGACCACGTCCCACTACCTCTTGGCAGAGTCTCGGAGCATGTAGGTGGCGAGCTTGACCCGCCTCTCTAGAGGCGTCTCCAGATGTTCGAAGATAGTCAGCATGGCTTCCATCCATGACTCTACAGCCTGAGGTCCTCCCTCCCCCGAGAACGTGGGAGGATGCTGCTGCTGAAAGACCCACGTAAAGTCTGCCATAGATGAGGCAGGAGGCGGTGCTCCCTGGAAGGCCTGCATCATCCTCATGAAACCTTCCCTGAACTGCGCATCAGCACCCGTGACTGGTACAACAACCAGTGCCAAGGCTGGCTCGACTGGGGGATCGACAGGAAGTCCCTGATCATCCATATCTAGCATCTGATCACTGCTTGACGACAGAAATACGACTGAAGGAAGTCTCAGAGGCATAGCTCTGAAAGATCAAAAGCACACCCTAGATCAGGAAAACAAGGAAATAGAACACAAAAGTACAAAATGGGAACATGGGAAGAAAAACACACAAGATTGAAAAATACTACTACACGACATGTATAAAAACTACACGATGTGTCTTTTAAAGCCACTGACATGGGCATGTACTCTTACCCTACAAGTCATGTACACTTCAAACTACATGGCGTGTTGACCCCAACACACGGAATGTAATTGAAAACTATTCCCCTGCCCGAGTCTCCTTACACGGATAACCCACACGGTCCGACTCAACCCGAGGCTACACGGAGTGTTCGAAACAAAAACGGCGTGTACTAGACAAGGCTTCGACGGCCCGTGTTGTTAAGCACATGGCCGTCTACACGGCTGAACCTTACACGGCGTTCTCCAAACAAACACGACGTGTATAGGAGAAGGTTACACCGTCCCGTGTGTTCGTGACACGGCCGGGTGCCTAGGCAAGACTACACGGCGTGTTCCGAACAAACACAGCGTGCGGAAAAGAAGGTCACACCGGCCCGTGTTGTTTGTGACACGACCGGGTACCTGGACAGGACTACATGGCATGTTACCTATGGACACGGTGTGTTCTACCCGAGCTTCCCAAGCCCATGTTGTTAGTGACACGGTCGGGTACACAGCCCCGAACTCACACGGCGTGTACCAATGGTCCCACAACACCGTGTTCTACTCACACGGTCAGTGACATGGCCTAAAAACTACATGGCGTGTATCTAAAAAGTACACGCCATGTATTCTGGGTTTTTCTGGGCAGTAGCTCAGAAACTGCACAGAATTCCAGAAACACTAAAAACAAGGGAAAAGATGCCAAATTCTGATCCGTGAGGGCCCATAACACCTCAAGAACCAAAATTTGGCGTTCATTTTAAGCAAGGAACAAAACAATAGTTTTATAACATAACAGCAGAGAATCTATCAAACATCTATCACAACAACATGCATAATCTACACAGAGCCTATCACAACAGCATGAAATCGCTAATGCACCCTAGATGGCATGGAAAGAATGCATGAAATGTGATTTCTACAAGTGACTATATGATGCATGAGATGGCATACCCTCATCTCATCGAGTTGCGATAAAAATAGAACCGAAATATCAAAACAATAACCGCACAAGTCATACGAATCACTCTAGGTGAAAATATACCAACCATAAAATCTCAAACCCAGAAAACTGCAATTAACGAGGTAGTATGGCTTTTCCCTGTACACGGGTTAGCTACTCCCGGGAACAGCTTAATACCAAGTACCGAATCCGTCCTATCCTTGGATAAATTCTCCAAACAGTAAGGCAAGAGAAAAGAACTCCTCTAATACCACTTTGTAACGACCCGAGTCCAGAGCCCCTCCATTGGTGCCCCGTACCTGGTTCGCCACACGACCTAAAGCGCATTTCCCTGAACGCCAGAGGATGCCGACTAGCAGCGAGGACCTTGGTGAGTCGGTGGGGAAACTATGACCTCATTCGGTAAGGTATACAAGGTAAGAAAACAACAATAAACAGCGGAAGCAGTAAACAACATGCATAACAACAGAAACCAAACAGCGGAAGCAATGTAGATATATAACTATGATGAAAATGATGCAGTAGGTATAAGTATCTAAGGAAAACATCAAACACAACAACGTGCTGAAATACAACTGAAACCAAGTGCAAAAGAAAAACAAAGTAATATTCTCAGCATCGCGAGCAACGGCTCGGTCCCATGCTCCCCAGCTCCTGATGCAGTCAAGATCCTAAAGTAGAAGGGCGCTTTCCCTTATCTATACGTGCAACAACATAGTCTTCTTTGGCCCAAAAGCATGGCCCAAACAGGGTGTGAGATACAATCCCAGTAGTTAATCACCCAAATATTTGTGCCTAACAATCAATGAATACATGGTAGTAATAAAATAAGAAGCAGTAAACAGAAAAGCACAAGCATCTACAATCCACAGTTCTGGCAAACAAAGTACACAAGTAAACAGCCAGCAACAAAAGAAGAAACAGGTAACCCTCTGGGTATCTCTCACAGTCTAACCCCTATGGTTCAATCTATAAGTACTAGAAACCCTTTGGGAAGCACACACAGTCTCACCCCTCTGGTTCAGCTATGTAATTAAGCAGACTCTCTGGGGAAGTACTCACCGTCAATTCCCCCTATAGTCTCGTATCGTGCTAAAGGATCTCTGGGGAAGCACTCAACGTCAATTCCCCCCGTGGCCCGCATCATGGATCTACAGACTCTCTGGGGAAGCACTCAACGTCAATTCCCCCTATAGTCTCACATCATAATTAAAAGACACTCTGGAGAAGCCCTTCCATCAATTCTCCCTTTGGTCTACTACTCTAGGTTCTCACAGTCCTGAGTGAAAGGTAATACATGATCAGCACATGTATACATCGTCCAAGTAAACCTCAAGAACTACTTAGATATCAACTAAGGCTCAGCAGCAAAAAAAAAACAACAGTTCCGCTATCCTACAACTAGGCATGGAAATTGGAAAAATGCCCAACAGGAAAAACAAGCATGGCAAAGCAACCTGAGCACAAAATAAATTATTCTACTCACAAGAAATAACCTCTACTAAAGCAATCAAGCAAAGCAGGCAAACAACAAGAGAAAAACAGGAAACACGCAATACCCCGTTCAAGGGTATTGGTGGAATTTGCACATAATACTCATCAACTTCTACGAAAAGGCACAAACCACCTACCTAGATCCTAGGAGATCGATATACATGAACCTCAATGAAAGATTCTCCTTAGAACGACGTAGATCACTGCGATTCCAACGCAATTGACCGTGCTCAAATCGGAGAACGGACGAAGAGGCAGAAGCTCGGAGAAGATTCGGCCGTATGGTCGCTTCCGGATGGACAAAAACTGAACGAAGGTCTGGGTTCTTACACATTACCACAATTCTGGGCAAGGGATGCACCGACTTTTATCATTGATAAGCAGAAAACACTGATAAAAACCACACCTTTATCAGCGTTAGCTAAAAGCGACAATAAATGTAACTTTTATCAGCGCTAAAAAAATGCTGATAAATGTGTACCGTTTATCAGCATTTTTTAGCGCTGATAAAGGATGTATTTATCAACGTTATTCTTAGCACTGATAAAAAATTTTAATAAAAAATATTATTAATATATATTAAATTATTATATTTATATTAAAAAATAATGTTTATTTATATACATTTATTAAAAACGCATGTTTATAATTAATATATATTTTTAATAATTAAAATATACATATAATGTTTAAAAAAAGTATTTATAAGATTATAAATATATATATATATATTTTTTAAAAGGCTCGGAAACCATTTATTAAAATGAAAGAAAAGAAGACAGTGAAAAGAGAGGATGAGGTCAGACAAAGCATCACTGCCCTCATCAGAGACTAAGTTTTTTCTTAATATTAGCTCCAATATTCTTCTCCTCTCCTTGAAAGTCAATCCAATTTGTCCCTAGACCACACCCACACCCACAACCAAAACCTCTATAATAGATCTCTTCTAATATTTTTGCTTGTTGGAGGAGGATTTCAATGTCAGTGTCATCAGAATCAGAATCAACCATTGGTCATGAGTCTTCTTTATTGGCAATCCAATCAGCACATCCACGTCCCCGACCATGGCTCAGAGGATGACGATCTCGCTTCCATGTTTTGGTTTGTTTCCAATTTTCTTTTGGCTCTTCCTTTTCTAAATTAGTGACGTCTTTGGCTATGGGAGCCATCACCTTATGTTCAAGTTCATATTTGATCACCAAAGTGTCATTTCTTTTCCCATGGCCTTCCTGGACATTCTTTCCAGCATCCTGTTTAAGATGAGGGGAAATTGAGGTTGCTTTCACAATCTGATTCTCATTGCATGCTACAACCACATCAACATTGGAGTCATGTATTGGAGGATAAAACTCTTTGATTTGGAGAGTCTGATGAGTTTCTTCCATTTCCTCTAAATTAGAAGCTTAGGTTTTCAAAGAGAGCACCTGCTCTACTGATTTTGGAACCCTATCTTCACGATCAGGATACCTCATGATTGGTAAATCTTGTACCATTTCGCTGGAGTGACCAACAACAACAACCTCACCATGAAAGTCTGAAGCAGCCACTTTGGAGTCAGGATGATCAGATAGAGAATCAGATAAAGGGATATCACAAACCTCCTAGATATTGGCCTTAGACTTCCTTGAAAGGACCATCTCAAAGCCTTCGCTATCATTCACCTTGTCCTTGCCTTTTCTTTTATAGTTAACAATGTGTTCTTGCCTCATTTCCCTGTCCACTTCTTCCTGGATTTCAGCCTCTAGTTTACATTTCTTATTTTCATCCTAAGTCTCAACCCATGAGGTGGGATCCAAAGATAGAACACCTTCTGCAACCTTATTCTGTTCAGTGGTAGGCTCATGAGAGCTTCTATTAACAACGCCTTGCCCACTCATTTCCCCACTGTCGGTCCCTTATTTTAAAATATCAGAAAAAGAAACACTTTTATCATTTTGGTCCTTAATAGCCCTATCCTTTCGTTGGTAAACAAGTCTTTCTTTCATGGGACCATGTTGACCCCTCATTTGATCCAAACCAATAGAATTTTTAAGCCTACAGACAGTAGAAATATGACCATATTTCATACACTTTGAGCATTGCATGTTCTTGTGACAATAATCAACAGAATGTCCAATTCAAAAACAATAATCACAAAAACCTGGAAGCCATTCAAAATGGATTGAGAGTTCCATCTTGAAGTCCCTAACCGTCAAAAATATAGTATTAATAAGATCACGAGACAAATCAATTTCAACTAAAGATCTGGCATAATGGCCATACCGAGCTCTTTTCGTCTCCTTGTCAAGTTTAATCGGTTTCCCCACTAACGCAGCTACATCCCGCGAGATTAAAGGATGCCAGAATAACCAATTCAAACATCTTATATGAATCCAAGCCTGTGTAGTGGTGTTCTTGGATGAGTGTGGATCTGATGGAGGATTCTATTCTTGTAGTGTAAGAAAACCAGGCTTAAGAGGGATTGGCCGATGCCCCAAGTAAGAAATTTCTTATGTTCTGAAGAAAAAAAACAATGTGGTAGAGACCCTTACCAATTGAAATTAGGAACCAATCATCGAAGCCCCAATGTTGATGCAAGAAATTTTTTAAATCTTCAAGTCGCCATGGCGAAGCCTTTCGAGGAACCGAGACTCGGGCTAGAAGGGAGAAGTGACATTCCTCGAGGCGTTCTTCAAGTAATTTAGGGTTTGATTCAACGATAGCAATAAACCCATTTCTTGAGATCCTTTTATTTGACGACAATGACACATCTTGAGAATCTGAGAAGAACCTATTGAAAGAGATGTTGGGCTTCAGAGGCTTAGAGAGGCACACCCGAATTTGCTCAGTCGTCGCTTCAGTCACCGAAGAGAGCCCAACAGCAGCATCCTTATAGATAGAGGAAGAAACTCTGCTTGTTTCAACGGAATGGGAGGAAGAAGCCTTCGATCCATCCTGAGCAACCTTGTTATCATTCGATCTAGTGACGTCGTAGTTATGTGAGTTGAATCCCCCCTGATTGAAGAAGACCTCCGTAGAAACAGGGTCTGAACGAGACGCCATGGAAGGGAAATTCACCATTTCTCCCTGATAGAGTGCTGTCGTGGGCGCCCTCAAATGATTAGTGTAATTTGGGGTAATTAGGTGCAACAGAGTGGCTGACCAAGGTCGTCTCTCAAAGGAGGAAGTGAATTTAACTACTTATTAGAGGTATTCTAAAAATAAAATAAAAGAGAATAAAATAACTACTTGAAAGGATGGGGGTGGTTTTTTTATATAGTTTATGAACCTAGAAGAAGTTTTCTGGAAGAAGATTGCATTTTTTTTTGTTTTTAATTTTGAAATGAAGTTTCGATTAGAATGACACAACAAGAAGATGTTTGTTTAGACAATATTTAAAAGACGTAATCGATCTAACTCTACCTCTTCAATCATTTATTAATCATTATCATTTAAATTAACATTCACTTAATTATGATCCCTTAATTTGTTAAATCCCGAACCCTACGAGAATTAACTTTACCACAAAGATTGAAATGAATTTTAACCTTAGGCTAACTTCGGAACATGCAATCGCAACACCCTGCTTTGATTGATGTTATAAAATTAGCTTATGGTCAGTGGTAAATTAAGGCACATAACCACTCTGGAAATGAGGATTAATTGAGTTTAGGGATTATATTTGAACTCTACAAATTGATCCCATGTGGTTTTGAATTACCGGTTAAGGTTGTGCTCTCACAGTTCACACAATTCCCGACCTCGCGTGTTTTGTGTTAACTATTCAATTGCTTGCTTAGTTTCATTTAAATTTAAAACTCAATTAATAGATCATAATATGTGAATTACAGTAGCTCATTGATTCAAAATAAATTAATGAAGAAGGATAGAGGTCGATCGATTACTAAAAAGAACTACTCTTCCATGGGTGGTGTAGTCATCGTGGAGACGTTTTGCATAAGCAACGAATTGAAAGGGTAGAACCCAATATTGTCTCCACTCTTGATTCCAACCCAATTAAGAAGATTAAGACAAGAAGAAGAGGGATGAACACAGAATATTATTTGAAGAAAAATTCAAGAAACAAACATGAAAGAAAAGAAATACAAAGAAGAGGTGAGAGAGGAGAGCCTTTTTGGAAGAGAGGTTTGCACAAAGGCTTACTTCTTCCAAGAGTTGTGAGGGGCTCCCAAGAGACACCCTTTCGGCCACACCTTCCCAAAGCCTCGACCAGCCCTCTCAAAGAGTTAAAACCCCCTTTAAATAGATTTTTTTTGAGGTCTATGGATACATAACTTTTTAAGTGTGAAATGAAAAACTCGGCCAAATATTTTATTCCAACTTGCACCGCCCATTTGACCTCCAAAACGCGTGAATTGACCGGCCTTCCAGAAGTATGATTTGTGAAAAATCATGTCCCCGAGCTTTCCTCAAAATTTGGCCTCCATCCAAGCCCGTATGTAGAATATATGGCCCAAATACAGAACCCATGTCCATTCTGCCGAGTCCAGCCCACCATTGGATTAATGGCTCATTTACTCCATCCAAATGCACTCTTTAGCATTAGTGTCCTGAATAAAATTTGTAGATAATTATGTTAAGAACACTTTTACAAAATTTAAAATTCAAATAATAAATATAAAAATATTTATCTTCGAAATACTACAGTGCACTATTAAGGGTAAAACTGGAATTTTCACCAAATTTTCAAATGAATGATCAAATCCCAAATATTTTATAAATAAACATATTTAACACAATGTGAGGAAATTATATCATTTATTACCAATAAAATATTCAATAAAATAGTGTTTTATCAACTCCCCCACACTTACCCTTTTGCACTCCTGGGCAAAATCTCATATCAAGTAAACATCAATATCAAATCAAAACCAATTTTAAAACACATATCCTTAAGATCAATCAATTTCACACCAAGAATAAAAAGATATCATGCCTCATAAAAAACCTTATTTCAAGTTCTCCATTTATATCATTCAATATATTTTCACTTCATTTATCCGCCCATGCACAAAACACTTACCTCGCTTGAATTTTCTCTCATCACTCAAATATCAATTTTTTTTTTGCAATGTCTTTCTCATCCAAACTCATACAAGGGTCACCATAGGCTTGATAGATTCCTACATCGCTACCTGATGTGAGTCAAGGACATATGTTTATCATGAGGACTTTTCAGGGTTGTTCTGTGGCTTTCGGTTGGTAGGATTAAGATGTGAAAAACTCTGAGGCTGAATGAGGAGGGCTTGACTCTTTTGAAGCAAAATTGCATTAATCTAATTTTCACTTAAATATGGTCTTCTCTTCAATCCCCATAGTATCAATTCAGATCCATCATCATGAAAAGTCATGAAAGGTTTACACCATTCATCATTTCAGCATAAAAAATGTCAATCTTCTCAAACATGATTTTCTTGAAAGCTCCAGATGGGCACAGCTTTCCACCTCAATTAGAAGCTCCAGAAAAGGCACAACTTCACTTGTCATGAAAGCTCCAGAAAAGGCACAGCTTTCAATATAATGACTTTCTTTAGCAGCAAACACATCTCTTCAGAATTTAATTTTCCACCCAAAGTATCACATAATGTGGTGGCACAACACAAGACAGCTTCCCCCACACTTAAGCTCAACTAGATTATGCAATTTCACTTCAAGAGTTGGTTGGATAGGGAAAATTGGCTTGTAATGTGGCTTAACCTAACAGGCTGTGCATGGATTCTAAGGGCTACAAGGATTAAATATTCAAGGTAGGCCATTATAAAAAAGGATTCTTTGAAATAGGGGTTTTAATACCAAACAAATGCCTCAATCATTTAAACACAAGTACCTCAAACCCTCAAGTTTTGACAGGAATAGATCAAATTCTGGTTAAATCAAGTATGGTTTGGTTCTCTCAAGAAGTGAGGTGAATGTAAAGAATATGAAAATAATGGTTTAGAAGCCTCACAGGAAAGTGATTTCAAATATAAAGACAGTGATATTGGCATGGGATTCAAAATTCAACGTACTTTTCATGAAATTACTAAATATTTGAACTTGAAACAAAGTCATTTCAGCACTCATTTAAGCTTAGTTTCAAGGGGTAAATTGTTTCACTTATTGATATGGATTTAAAAATGGTGATGAGAATCATTTTAGCTCAAAATGTTTCAAAAAACACATAAAATTGTAAAATAAACACACAAAATTTGAAAAACACACAATTTTTTTTGGTTTTTTTTTAAACAGGAAAACAATTGAAATTACTAAACTAAAAGGTTCCCTCCCCCACACTTAAAATATTTCATTGTCCTCAATGTGAACCCGTGAGATGATATATGCACATGAAATGCAGAATTTTTAAATAGGACAAATAATATAAAAGTGAAAGGGTTAGGAACAGCCTGATGTGATCAAGTGATGATGGGGTCATGCAGTGTGATAAAATCCACTGCATCAGTAGGATGTCCCTCAATGTATCTCTTCAAACGTTGCCCATTGACTGTAAAGCTCCTTCCAGTGTCCTCTTGTGTGATCTCCACTGCACCATAAGGAAAAACATTAGACACAATATAAGGACCTAACCATCTGGAACGCAACTTACCAGGCATCAACTTCAGTCGTGAACTATAGAGAAGGACTTTCTCTCCAACATGAAACTCCCTTTGTTGGATCATTTTGTCATGAGCTGCTTTTGATCTTTCCTTGTAGAGCCTTGAGTTCTCATATGATGACAATCGAATCTCATCAAGCTCTTGAATTTGCAACTTCCTTTGAATTCCAGCTTGGGCCAAATCCATGTTACATTTCTTTATAGCCCAATATGCCCGATGCTCGACTTCCACGAGGAGATGACACGCTTTCCCAAAAACAATCCGAAATGGGGACATACCAATGGGGGTCTTGTATGCTATCCTATAAGCCCACAATGCATCATCCAAGCGCTTGCTCCAATCCTTCCTATTTGGCTGCACGGTTTTCTCTAAGATTTGTTTCAACTCACGATTTGAAACCTCAGCCTGGCCATTTGTTTGGGGGTGGTATGGTGTTGATGTTTTGTGTGTCACCCCATACTTTCGAAGGAGGGAAGAAAAATTCCTATTGCAAAAGTGTGTCCCTTGGTCACTGATGATGGCCTTTGGTACTCCAAACCTGCAAAAAATCTGTGCTTTGACAAAGTCCACAACAACATGAGAATCGTCAGTCCTGGTGGCTTTGGCCTCCACCCATTTACTCACATAATCAACAGCAACCAAAATATACAAAAATTCAAATGAACTAGGAAAAGGACCCATAAAGTCGATGCCCCATACATCAAAAATCTCACAAAATAGTATGGGTTGTTGGGGAATCTCATGTCTCCTAGAAATGTTCCCAGTGTGTTGGCAACGAGAGCATGACATACAAAACAAATGGGCATCATGGAACAAGCTAGGCCAATATAATCCAGAGTCTAAAACCTTCCTAGCTGTCCGTTGGGGTCCAAAGTGTCCACCACAAGCAAGTGTATGACAGAAATTCAAAACAGACTCAAACTCATGATCGGGAACACACCTACTAATGACTTGGTCACTACACATGCGCCAGAGGTACGGATCATCCCAAACATAATACCTAGACTCACTTTTTAATTTTTGGACTTGATGATTCTTCAAATTTACTAGGATTTCAGAGCCAACAATGTAATTAACTAAATCAGCATACCAAGGATGCTTACCTGAGATGGTATAGAGATGCTCATCGGGGAAAGTGTCCCGAAGTGGTACCTGGTCCAAGGTGTCATCCTCTAGTGTGTGAGTAAGCCTACTCATGTGGTCCTCCACCATGTTTTCTGACCCCTTTTTGTCCTTTATCTCGATGTCAAACTCTTGAAGAAGGAGCATCCAACGGATAAGTCGTGGCTTTGCATCTGGCTTCTTTAGGAGGTACCTCAAAGCTGCATGGTCAGAAAAAACAACTACTTTAGAGCCCAATAAATATGAACGGAATTTATCTAAAGCAAATATGACAGCAAGAAACTCCTTTTCTGTGGTAGTGTAGTTTGATTGGGCTTAATCTAGCGTCCTCGATGCATAGGCGATCACATGTGAACGTCCCTCCACCCTCTGAGATAACACAGCTCCAACCGCGAAGTTGGAGGCATCACACATAAGCTCAAATGGAAGGTCCCACCGTGGGGGCTGTATGATTGGTGGAGTGGTCATACACTTCTTCAGCTCATCAAATGATACCCTGCATGAATCATCAAAATTGAAGTCAATATCTTTTTGAAGCAATCGAGATAAGGGTAGAGCGATCTTACTAAAATCTCTGATGAAGCATCGATAAAATCCAGCATGCCCAAGGAATGATCGAACATCACGCACACATGTAGGATATGGGAGGGATGAAATAATGTCTACCTTAGATTTATCAACTTCAATTCCATGTTGTGAGACTATATGACCTAAGACAATTCCCTTTTCGACCATGAAATGACATTTTTCAAAATTCAAGACCAGATTCTTCTCAATACAACGATGCAACACATCACCCAAACTAGAGAGACATTCATCAAATGAGGACCCATAAACTGTAAAATCATCCATAAATACCTCCATGCAGGTCTCAATGAAATCTGAGAAAATACTCACCATGCATCTCTGGAAGGTACCTGGGGCATTGCAAAGTCCAAATGGCATCCTTCGGTAAGCAAAGGTACCGAATGGGCAGGTGAATGTTGTCTTCTCCTGGTCCTCTGCTGCAATGGGAACCTGAAAATAGCCAGAAAATCCATCCAAGAAACAATAGTGTGTCTTCCCAGCTAGTCTCTAAAGCATCTGGTCAATGAATGGAAGTGGGAAATGGTCCTTACGAGTGGATTGATTTAGTTTCCTATAATCGATACACACTCGCCAACTGTTTTGTACTCTCACAGGAACTAACTCATCATTTTCATTTTTTATAACAGTGAAACCAGTTTTCTTTGGTACAACCTGAACAGGGCTAACCCATTGTGAGTCAGAAATAGGGTAAATGATACCCACCTCAAGTAATTTTTCAACTTCTTTCTTAACAACTTCTAGGAGGGTGGGATTAAGTCTCCTTTGTGGCTGTCTCACCGGTTTAGCCCCATACTCCAAGAGAATCCTATGCATGCAAATGGAGGGGCTAATACTTGATATGTCTGCCAATGTCCAACCAATTGCGCTAATGTTATCTCTCAAAAGATTCAAAAGTTTTTCTTCATGTTCAAAAGAGAGATTGTTAGCAATTATGACAGGTAATATATCACCACTGAGCAAGTATGCATATTTGAGATTTGGGGGCAATGGCTTGAGTTTCAATGTAGGTGGGTGATGTATGGATGGAGAAATTGATGCAACAGACATATCTGCACAATGAACATCAGTATCAGAATAAAAATCATCACAATCAGAGAGTAAAGCACCAAATCCATCAGCATAATCAATAGCCATGTCATAATCAGAGTTCACATGATCAAAATTAGAATATATTTCCATTTCAAAATTAAATCTTAGAGAGTCTTGTTCCTTAAAAATGGGTGTAGAAGTATTCTTAGACATCAAACTAGAACCAATACTCATAATCTCCCTAAGCATAGGACAATCCAATTTCATGATGTTTTTACTTGGTGGTTCAAAATGGGAGATAACAAAAGCAGAATGGTCCTCTGAGGGGTACTTCATGGAATCTATAACATTAAATATCACAACTTCATCTCCAAACTCCATGGAAAGTGTACCCTCATTTACATTTATGATAGTTTTTGCAGTTTTGAGGAAGGGTCTACCTAAGATAATGGGGGCATGAGAACTTACCTGATCATCCTCCATGTTAAGCACATAGAAGTCTGCTGGAAAGATCATGTCTCTTACCCGAACAAGTACATCCTCAAGAACTCCCGCTGGATATGTCGTAGCTCTATTCGCCAATTGCACCACTACTCTTGTTGGCTTCAACTCACCAACCTGCAAGGAAGAGAATACAGAGTGAGGCATCACATTTATGGAAGCTCCTAAATCACAAAGAGCATCAGAGAAGTGCAACTCCCCTATGGTACATGGGATGGTGAATGTCCCTGGATCCTTGCACTTTTTTGGCATTGCTAGAGTTGGTGTAATGAGTGCTGAGAAATTCCTTCCAAGGTTGATCCTCTCATTCCCCTTGAGCCCTATTCGATTGGTACAAAGTTATTTTAAGAATTTCACATACCTTGGAATTTTCTTAATGGCTTCAAGTAGAGGAATGTTGATCTCCACACGCTTGAATGTGTCCAAAACCTCCTTTTGCATTGCTTCTTCAGACATCTTCTTGGTTTGAACAACCCTGTTTGGAAAAGGAAGGGGTTTAGGAGGAACATCATCAATCTTTTTCTTACCTTTATCTTTCTCCTTGGATTGCTCATCAGTTGGTATGGAATGCGGCTTCTCTGAAATTGAGGTGAATCCCGGTGGAATGGTAGGTGTAGATGTATCATTCATTTGCTTCCCACTTCTCAATGTGATGGCACTAACATTCCCCTTTGGATTTGGAGTGGGTTGGGAAGGTAGATTTCCAGAATTCTTACTCACAAGTTCATGGAGGGCGGTGGCAATCTGGCTCATTTGAGTCTTTAACTCCCTCAGCTCTGAACTTTGACTCTTCAGCTCATTCTGTTGATTAAGAATAATTTGCTTCAAAAGATCATCAATATTAGAATCTACCTTTGGTGGGGGATTCCCTTGTTGTTGGCTTATTGATGCTTGGGCTTCAAATCTCCTTTGGGGTTGTTGGAAACCCTGCTGGTAAGGCGGAGGCTGCTGGAAGTTTTGTTGAAAAGGGGGCCTTTGTTGTTGTCCAGAGCCATACCTCATGTCCGGTTGATCTTTCCACCCTTGGTTTTATGTTGGATCAAACTTCTTTTGGGGATATGGTTGTTGTTGTTGCTGCTGAAATGGTCTCCCAGGAAACACTGCTGCACAATCTTCTGTTTCTTGGAGTTGTGGGCAACAGTCAGTTGGGTGGCTTGTCTCAGCGCAAATACCACAAGGCCTTGAAGGAGGGGGTAGAGATGTCTTTTGTGCCAATGCAATCTACCTCACCATAGTTGTCAATTCTTCCAACTTAGTATCAATCAAATGACTTTCAAGAGAAGGACTTACCTGATGTACTCCCCTGACATGTGGTGTACCTCTATCACCAAATTGTTGGAAGTTTTGGGCCATCTTGTCGATCAACGCTCGTGCAGCTACTGGTGTCTTGTCCACCAATGCTCCTCCAGCTGCAGCATCCACCATGCTCCTCTCCATGAGTGTGAGTCCTTCGTAGAAGTATTGGATGAGGAGTTGCTCACTGATTTGGTGATGTGGGCAGCTTGCACACAACTTCTTGAATCGCTCCCAGTACTCATACATTGACTCCCCTTGTGCTTGCTTGATCCCCGATATCTCCTTTCGAATGGATGTGGTCCTTGATGCTGGAAAAAATCTCCGCAAGAAAAGACGTTTCAAATCGTTCCAACAAGTTACATCTTCAGGTTGTAAATAATACACCCAATCTTTCGCAGCTCCATCAAGTGAGAATGGGAATGCTCTTAGTTTTATTTGATCTTCAGAGACATTTCTAGGTTTTAGGGTTGATCAAACCACATTAAATTCTTTCAAATGTTTATTGGGATCCTCACCATAGAGGCCATGAAACTTTGGAAGTAAGTGAATTAACCCAGATTTCAGTTCAAAGTCCGATTCGAGATTTGGGTATGCAATACAATTTGGTTGATAGTTAATATCAGGTGCAGCCAATTCTCGAATGGTTCTATTAAGTTCCTTTCCATTGTTTCCAGCCATTGGTTCTTTTTTTTATGGTTGAATTTGAATTTCTTCCAATTTCAATGTTCTGATATTGGAGTAATTCTCCAACTGGTTGAATGTTGAAACTTCCCGTAGACTGAGAATGTCTGATTCGTGCCCTAAGGCTACGTTCAATCTCAGGGTAAAGATCTAAGAGATCTTCGGGATTAGTTCATGTCATAAATCAATGAAAGATGAAAAGAAGGAATGTGGACCATAGTAAAATAAAAATTAGAAGTTTGAGTTGATGGTCCAAAAAGAAGTAGAAAGAGATAAAAGAAGAAGAAAAAAATCAGATTGGGTAAAGACGGAAGAAAGAAGAGAGGAAGAGAATTAAAATGTAAAATAAAATAAATACCTCTAATTGGTTAAAATAATTACTTGCCTCCCCGGCAACGACGCCAATTTGATAGAGCGCTTTCGTGGGCGCCCTCAAATGATTAGTGTAATTTGGGGTACTTAGGTGCAGCAGAGTGGCTGACCAAGGTCGTCTCTCAAAGGAGGAAGTGAATTTAACTACTTATTAGAGGTATTCTAAAAATAAAATAAAAGAGAATAAAATAACTACTTGAAAGGATGGGGGTGGTTTTTTTATATAGTTTATGAACCTAGAAGAAGTTTGCTGGAATAAGATTGCATTTTTTTTTTAATTTTGAAATGAAGTTTCGATTAGAATGACACAACAAGAAGATGTTTGTTTAGACAATATTTAAAAGACGTAATCGATCTAACTCTACCTCTTAAATCATTTATTAATCATTATCATTTAAATTAACATTCACTTAATTATGATCCCTTAATTTGTTAAATCCTGAACCCTACGAGAATTAACTTTACCACGAAGATTGAAATGAATTTTAACCTTAGGCTAACTTCGGAACATGCAATCGCAACACCCTGCTTTGATTGATGTTATAAAATTAGCTTATGGTCAGTGGTAAATTAAGGCACATAACCACTCTGGAAATGAGGATTAATTGAGTTTAGGGATTATATTTTAACTCTACAAATTGATCCCATGTGGTTTTTAATTACCGGTTAAGGTTGCGCTCTCACAGTTCACACAATTCCCGACCTCGCGTGTTTTGTGTTAACTATTCAATTGCTTGCTTAGTTTCATTTAAATTTAAAACTCAATTAATAGATCATAATATGTGAATTACAGTAGCTCATTGATTCAAAATAAATGAATGAAGAAGGATAGAGGTCGATCGATTACTAAAAAGAACTACTCTTCCATGGGTGGTGTAGTCATCGTGGAGACGTTTTGCATAAGCAACGAATTGAAAGGGTAGAACCCAATCTTGTCTCCACTCTTGATTCCAACCCAATTAAGAAGATTAAGACAAGAAGAAGAGGGATGAACACAGAATATTATTTGAAGAAAAATTCAAGAAACAAACATGAAAGAAAAGAAATACAAAGAAGAGGTGAGAGAGGAGAGCCTTTTTGGAAGAGAGGTTTGCACAAAGGCTTACTTCTTCCAAGAGTTGTGAGGGGATCCCAAGAGACACCCTTTCGGCCACACCTTCCCAAAGCCTCGACCAGCCCTCTCAAAGAGTTAAAACCCCCTTTAAATAGATTTTTTTGAGGGCTAGGGATACATAACTTTTTAAGTGTGAAATGAAAAACTCGGCCAAATATTTTATTCCAACTTGCACCGCCCATTTGACCTCCAAAACGCGTGAATTGACCGGCCTTCCAGAAGGATGATTTGTGCCAAATCATGTCCCAGAGCTTTCCTCAAAATTTGGCCTCCATCCAAGCCCTTATGTAGAATATATGGCCCAAATACAGAACCCATGTCCATTCTGCCGAGTCCAGCCCACCATTAGATTAATGGATCATTTACTCCATCCAAATTCACTCTTTAGCATTAGTGTTCTGAATAAAAGTTGTAGATAATTATGTTAAGAACACTTTTACAAAATTTAAAATTCAAATAATAAATATAAAAATATTTATCTTCGAAATACTACAGTGCACTATTAAGGGTAAAACTGGAATTTTCACCAAATTTTCAAATGAATGATCAAATCCCAAATATTTTATAAATAAACATATTTAACACAATGTGAGGAAATTATATCATTTATTACCAATAAAATATTCAATAAAATAGTGTTTTATCACTCCCACACAACCCGCACATCCCACCCCTCGTGTGCCCTTCAAATATATATATATATATAGTTAAACAATTATAAAATTATAATATTTTTTAAAATACTAAATATATCTATTATATTTATAATTATATATAAATACTTTTTAAATAAATATATTTATAATTATAATTATATAAATATATATATATTTAAATAAATATATTTCTCTAATAAATTTTGTCAATAAGTATGTATATATATATCAATAGATAATGATAATATTCATGGACATGATTGATGTTATTTATGTCCATACATTGACGCGTGAGTATATATAATTGACGTTATATGACCATAAGTTTATTTATGGACATGATTGTGGGTTTCTATGCTTCAAATGTTAAGATTACCTATATTATGACGACACATGCATATCTTATGTATTCATGACTCACGAATGTTCATTTATACATTAAAACCCTTAATAGTCATTCTTTTCATATATATGTGATGACTCATTTTTTATAATGTATACCTTATTAGGTATGATTCATTCATGTTATACCCATTAACTTATTATTTTCCCATAAATACTAATAAAATTACAATAAATATATTTAAATAATAAATACATTTATTATATTTATAATTATCAATTTTTAATTATATATAAATATTTTTTAAATATATTTAATTACAATTATAATTATAACTAAATTTATATATATTTAAATAATTATAAAATTACAATAAATACATTTATTATTATTTTATAAATATATATATTTATATATTAATATACATATATATATATAAATATATTTATAATTATATACAAATATTTATAAATATATTTAATTATAATTATAAATATAAATATATATATATAAATAATCATAAAATTATAATAAATATATTTATTATATTTTATATATATATATCTATATATTAATAAATATATATATATACAGGTATTTATAATTATATAAAAATATTTATAAAAATATTTATTTATAATTATAATTATAAATAAATAAATACATATTTAAATAATTATACAATTATAATAAATATAATTAAATAATAAATATATTTACTATATCTATAATTATATATTTATAATTATATATAAATACTTTTAAATATATTTTTTATATATTAATAAATATATATATAATCATATAAATATATAAATATATTTATAATTATATAAAAAAAATTATAAAATAATAATAAATATATTTAAATAATAAATATATTTATTATATTTATAACTATATAAATATATATAATAGTATAAAAATATATAATTATATAAATATATTTATATAATTATAATAAATATATTTAAATAATAAATATATTTATTTATTTAGATCTTTATCAGTACTTTTTTAAAAGCGTTGATAAAAGTATTCCCCGATGTTATAAAAATAACCCTAACAAAAGTCTCCTCTCGCGCCTTTAAAGCTTTCACAGAACTCAACCTATGCCGCCGCTGAACCCTACCGCCCCTGTCGTTGCCTTTGTTGCCACCAAACCCTACCGTTGCCACCGAACCATATTGTTGTCGACCGATGTCATTGCCATCGCCAACCACTGTTGTCATCGCTGCTGCCACCACTGCCGCCGAACCCTATCGCTGCTGCCGAACCCTCTCCAAGTCTAAGGTATGTCTTCCCAAAGGTCGTTTGAGTTGTTATGGAATGAATTTTAACTAATGATAATCATGAATATGAGACTTTTAGCTCGAGAATCTTGATATAGTGTTTTGGATAGATTTTTTTATTCACGGTGATGCTCTTGAGGTGTGGAAAAAGAATGATGAGCATTAGGTGCTATTTTATGGGAATATATAATATATCTCAAAGAAGACATAAAAATTTTCTCTGTTTTGATGAAGAAATTTGGCAAAGTAAAGTGATAAGTAACATGTTCAAAGCATATACAATATCCCTAGATTTGATACATAGGATCTCGTACTTAGATGATAGAAAAGAGAAGTGTCGTATGTAATATATTTATCTGATACGTATGAAGTTTGATTGAAACATAAGTTATTTTTTCCTAGTTTCACTAATACATAACATAATTTCCCTCACCTCTAAAAATAAAAAAAATATTTTTAAAGGCAGATAGTGATACATAATATATTTTCCTTGGTTGTTTTATGATTACATAAGATGTTTTTGAAACTTCAAAATGGATAAATTCTTTGTACTACTGTATAATACCTTTCTTGACCGTTATTGGGTTGATGTATAATGGTTGTCATAATTCTTGATGGATGTTAGGGCCTTCTTTTGTATGTTTGGTTGGCCTGGTGCAATGACATGATCTATTCAATGGTGATTATGGTTAGATAAAGTGGTGTGTAGTGCGGTTGAATGTTCGAGGTGTGAGAAAGAGTGGAAAAATGTATCTGAGCATAGGGTGATGGGTGAGGTAGTAGCTAATATACAATGTCTAATATTGTTTTCATTCTCCCTGTATCACACTCTTCTCTCTCTCGCGCTCTTTTATGTCCTAACATTCCTAGTAAGACTCTGATTAGTAGCTAATATACAGTGTCTACTGGCTCTGATTCACCTATTGGCTCTGATTAGTAGCTAATATACAGTGTCTACTGCTGTTTTAATTCTCTCTTTATCACACTCTTCTCTCTCTCATGCTCTTTTGTGTCCTCACACTCTTTTCTCGCACTCTTTTGGATCAACCTCAGGTTGATCCAATAATGATGTTATTGATAAGGATGCAAATAAGCTTGAAAAAAAAACCTACGAACCCCATGAAGACGAACCTGATGGTGGTTCAAAATGCAGCCATGGGAAATTCTTTACGATTAGGTTCGGAATGAAACCCTATAAAGTTAAACATACATTACAAAAAGATAATGAAAAAATAATTTTCTAGCATTATTGGTTATGTTGACATCCATTTAATGAATATTATCCCTCATTCCTTTAAGAACATCAATGATCTTACGCATTTGCACTTTTGTTTGGTCTAACTCATCTTCATTCCTTTATAATTTCAATTTGGATTGACTCAACTTTGATTTCAAACCATCAAAATCTTTTTGATATGTAGGACGAAAATAAGATATAGTGTCATTGATACCTCCAAATCGTTGAGAGGATGAGATGAATACACTTATCAGACATGCTCCCAACCCAAGACAACGCACATGACCCAGATGATCTTTCTCAAATACTTTTCTGAGAGCATCATCTGGAGAAAGTATTGAATGTTGTGATGATTCCTATCAACTTAAAGTCATACTCAATTTTTCCTACATGAAGATGACATAAATTTATTTATGTCAAAAAGTAACACAACTTTAATATGAATTATTACTCCCATTGTCTTTTCATCATAATTTATGTATGATCCATCACTTTTTCAATGGACTGCATCCCATAGATTGGCCCTACCAATTGGACGTCCAAAGTTCTTCTCATGTAATAACAAATCTTATAAAAATAAATAATATGAAATTAATTTCTAAAAATGTAAATGATATAATACCATCTCATATTTCTTGCGGGAAAATGTTTTAGTTCTGAATGTATGTGGAATGGTTTGATTGCTGTGATTTAGTGCATTTTGCTTACAAATGTCTTGTACATATAAATACAAACATTTTAGTAACATTTAATGAGTATAAAAAAATAAAATGTTTAAATATGATGGAAATAAAAATAATATTTAAGTACCTTATGTTTTTTCTTATCACGAATGAGGATATAACTTTTCCATTACTCCTTTGTTATACCTTTTGGATAATTCTACTCAACATTTTGTTCTTCAATTAAGCTTGAATCATAATGTTTATGAAACAAAATCCCTCTATTATCTCTCCATATTTTCCCATTGTAAGCTTAGAAAATAACTTTTCCAACTTATCTTGCGGAAACTGAAAGCATGGATTTGACAACAAAATAAAAATAGTAGTTGTGCAATTCTAAAATAAAACTTAAAAAGTCATTAAATAAATAAAAAAAATATTCTATAACCAATATTCATAACTCATATTATTTTAGAGAATTTGGTATTTTTGGACAAGATTCATAATCTATAAAAAATTTAGACCTAACTATATGTCCCATTGCACATAAAAATAAACATCCTCTTTCCCCAATTAGATGACCCTGATCATCAAAGTTCACTATAATTTTTTCATTCACCAATGACCAAATTTTCTCCATTCGCAACTTTTTAACTTTTGTCACACTTTCAATGTAACATCCCACCCCATATCATTAGCTTGAGAGGGCAGAGGAATTTTACTTGTCCTTAAGAAATGTTCCCAAGGCGCCAAAGGCTGACAATAAATGCCAAGGACTTTGAGAATAAATCGGGGAAAAAGCTAACCAACAAAACAATCCAAAACTATATGATTCATGCTAACAAACCAACCAAGCTCATATATTACCAAAATACATCAAACTAATCAACAATAAAACCCAAAAAAATATGAGAGTACTATGTGGAAGACTAAACAAGAGACCCCAAAAATAAACCAAGACACACTCCACAGCTCCACACCAAGATCCATGCTCCAAGCACCAACACATCTCCTAAGCATCACAATGAACCACTAGCAATGAGATGCTTTACCTTTACCTGTTTCCCATAATACAACATCTACAAAGGCACCCAAATTCCAAAGCATGGGGTGAGTACTAATACTCAGTAGGTTTTCCCCAAATGACTTCCTTACACACGCCACTAGGATAAAACCATTAACACATTATATAAAATAGTTTATATAAAACATTTAATAGTACAACAACTTACAACATTCCAAACATACCCTTACCAATCTATGAAAAATAAAGTAAAGCCACAAAATTCCATAATCCATATCCCCATCACACATTAGCACAACAAATTCCATCTTTGCAAAGCAACACACAACAAAGCAACCATTACAGCGGGACTTCCGCCCATCCCGTTCACCCCGTTCTCAAATAGTGGTGATTCCTGCTCACTTATCCTTTGATGGTGGTTCTTCTAATCACTATCCATCACCTTTTATAGTGGGACTTCCCGCCCACTTAGATTGTTCTTTTCCTTTGTGTTGTCTTTGAGAAAATAAAGAAATTTGAATTTTTTTTAAGTTTTAGTAGAACACACTATGTAATTCTATGCACACGCCATGTAATCTGGCTGTGTAATATGGGAATACATGGTGTGTGAGGTTTTTGTCCTATGAGAGAAGAAAAATCCACTACAAGTCACGTAGTCCTTAGTACACGCCATATAGTAATGTCGGCAAGGTCGATGCGGGACGTGTAAAGTAAGTCGGAGAAGTTAAGAACAGTAAAATGATATACATGCTATGGGGATTTACACGTTGTGTACTACTAAATTTCATATTAAAATGGGAAGTAGCCTCATTTTCTCTTCTCCTGAACAGAACAACTTCCGGGTGAAGAAACATGAGCTGTGGGAACAAATCTTTCTCCCGTTTCATTGTCTGGAACCCGATTCAAGTGTCGTCAGTCTCGTAGGATTCCTCTCAGTAAGAGACTTCTTCTCCTCGAGCCATTATTGATGATTTATGTTCTAGAGGAAGTTATTAAAGGTTGAATATTTTACCTTTTTTTCTTATATCTACGTCGTTCTAGGCCGATTTAAGGGCTGAGTCGGTTTATATCATTCGTGCGACATCGAGGTAGGTGGTCTCGTGCCTCTCATAAATTGTGGAGATGTTTATATGCGCCGTTGTGTCGCGCACCAATGTTTAGGGTGTTTCCTTGAAAGGAGATCAATCCTTCTTATTATTAAATGTTGTTGTGATAACGAATTCAATGAATTTAATCATTTTTATCATCGTTGATTGGTTAAGGTCCACCCCGCGGGTGTGTTTCCCTTACTTTTGGGTTTGGTCGTTTCTCCCAAGTATGTCGATGGGCATGATTTAATTTTTTTCTTTTTGGGTTGTTTAAAAATGAACTTGATTATTATCTGAAATTGGAATTGTGTTAGAATTGTGAGTATTTGATTATGGCTCTGGGTTTGTGTTTTCCCCTTTGTCATGCAATGTTTTTTCTTGTTAAGCAGGTTGAAACATTATATTAAATTTTTAATGGATAAATGGTAAATAGCATTGGGTGATATATGGGTTTATCTTATAACGTTGTGAATGGACTTGCTTGACTATTGTACCTTGCACCTTGGGTGATACATGAGTTCAAATTAGAATGCCATGGACAAAATCAAGAGGTATTTATTTATATGTCATTAGTGACACTTGGTATCCCTAGTAGGACCACCAGGGACGAACTAAATTTACATAAACTTATTTTCACATAGAGTGATACCTTGGGGCTACCTAGTAGGATCATTGAGGATGGACTCGCTTAAAATTATACCAACATCAGGAATGATACTCAGTCTCCCTAGTAGGACCACTGCGAACGAACTCATGGGATGTTGGTAGAATTACACCTGTAGTGATACTTGAATTCCAACTCAGGAATCTCAAGAATGAACTCAGGTTATACTTAAATGATGAAATGGAAGGAGTTGTGAGATGTCTTCCAAGACAAAGTACAATCTTGAGTTCATACTTTACTTACTTCTTAAGAAGTCTTCTGAGACTTATGTTGTTCTTACCTCGCTACAGGGAATGTTAGGCTTAGGCTGGATTCCAGAATTTAAATGCTTCAAGTAAATGAGCTACTAATGAATATATTAAACTCTATAAATGAATACTAGTATATTTAGGGTTTTTTTACTTTTGAGTGCATACTACTTACTGCATTTCTTTACTATACACAACTACTACATATACTCACTGACAGATTGGTACAGAACTTTGGTGATTGCATACTGGGATTCATTTCTCACACCCTATTTGGGTCATGTTTTTGGGACTAAATAGACTATATTGTTGTAGGTATTGATAGGGGCAAGACTCCTTTTTTAGGTACTTGATTGTTTCTTAGGAGGAGGAGATCATGGGACTAAGCCTTGGCTTGCGATGCTGTCAAGTCTCATTTTTTTACTATACTTTGGTATTGTATTGTACTTGATTGTAGTGTATCCTATTTTGGTTGTTTTCTTATAACATGTAACATGATGCATTATCATTTATATGGTTGAGACCTGGATATTTATCTATCATAATTTCTCTGTTTTTTTTCAGTTGCATGTTGTTTACTACTTCTGCTATTTGTTACTATTTATTCCGCTATGTTACACTCTGCCAACGAGGGCATAGTTTCCCTATTATCACAACCTAGTCCCTCGCTGCTATTTAGCAGAATCTAGAGTTTGGGAAAATGTGCTTGAGGCCATGTGGCGAACCGGTCCAACTATAGGTTTAGTGGTAAGACGGGTCAGGATGTTACAAAGTGGTATCAAAGGTTTCTTTCTTCTTCTTTGACTTACAATTTGGATCCAATAGACTGGATAGGAAGGAATGGGGATTTGGTAAATATTTGTGCTCAGGAGTGGCTACCTCGCATACAGGGAAAAGCCAAATTTCCTCAAATTGACTTGTGTTTTTTTAGATTATGATATATTATAGTTGATTCGATTTCACCATTGGGTGACACACTTGATTTTTTCTATTACCATTGATGCAATTGTGGGTTCTATTTTAGTTTCATCCTGATGAGATGAGGGTATTCCATCTCATGAATCATATAGGCACTTGTTAGAATCACATGTCATGCCATCTAGAATGCACTAGTTATCACATGCTATTGTGATATATGATGTGATAGTTATGCCTGCTATTGTGATAGGTGTATTGATACGTTCTATGGATTGGATGGAATGGACGCTGGACTTTGGTTCCTGAGGTGTATGGGCCCTCTTGGACTGAAATTTGGTGGATCATGATTCAGTTTTTATCTATACTTATATCACGATATGTTATTCTTGGGTACCAAACTTTGATTAGTGGGGAGTATGGGCTGTCACGACCCGTCCTCGGGGCCCGTGCTGTGACTACCCCAAGCCCGCCTTCCATAGGCCAGGGGCTGGCGACTAGCACCAAGGCTTAAATCCAAACAAAAGGGAAGGCATTGCCTTTGAAAAGTAAACAAGAACCATAGAGTAAGCAAGCGGAAAGGTAAACACTAAGTAAAAACTGTACAAGCTGTGCTGGAAGTAAAAGGGGCCGGAAATACAAGCCCAACTGTAAAGTACAATTGAAAGGAAAAACAGCCTCTGAAAAGGAAAAAAAACAGCAGCGTCGAGCCGTCCTCTGGAATTCCCACCTGAATGGTGGGTACAGATAGCCTCCACTGCTCCTCGGGTCCACCTGACCGCTCCGAGTACGTCCCGCCCAGTGGTCCACCTCCAGGTACAGTCCTGCTCCGCACTCCTCCACCACGGTCAGCGCTGTCCGTCGTCTGCAACCAACACAACGTAGTGCGGGCATAGCCCGTGCAGGGGTGAGTATAAGCTACTCAGTAGGGACCCTGAGACCCCCGAAGGTCTCCCGAAATCCACAAAGGATAATCCACAAAGGAAAGGTACAATCACGAAGTAACATCTGACACGGCTTAGGTATATGCCCATACATATACCTAAGTCATCAATTCCCCGATCGGCTCCAACGTCCGAGCCCAAGCACAAACCAGTCCACACAGGAAAGAAAAACGTATACCTACACAGGATAGCACAACACAGTCCACAAAGGAGAGTAAACAGTAAATCCACACAGGATAGCTCAACACAATCCTCAAAGGAGAGTAAACAGTAAATCCACACAGGATAGCTCAACACAATCCACAAAGGAGAGTAAATAGTAAATCCACACAGGATAGCTCAACACAATCCACAAAGGAGAGTAAATAGTAAATCCACACAGGATAGCTCAACACAATCCACAAAGGAGAGTAAACAGAAGATTAAGCTCACACAGGTATACTTCTTCGGATGTCGATAAAGATGATCACTGATCCATCTAAGTCGTCGGACCCACGAAGGATCGATAGGTACTAACCCCCACAGTGACCCACACAGGATCAGACCCACACAGGATCAGGCCCACACAGGACCGGGCCCACGCAGGACCTGTAGGCACTGGCTCACACAGAACCGCTGAGCGCTGACCAACACAGGATCGGACCCACACAGGATCAGGCCCACACATGATCGGGCCCACGCAGGACCTGTAGCACTGATCCACGTAGGATCGCTGAGTGCAGTAGTCGTCGCAGTCCACTGAGGATCTCTGCACAGTCGTCGCCGCAGTCTACTGAGGATCTCTGCACAGTCGTCGTCGGAGTCCATGGAGGATCTCTGCACAGTCTTCGCCGCAGTCCACTGAGGATCTCTGCACGGTCGTCGCTGTCGAAGAAGCAGTCGCAGCCAGCACTAGGGTTCCCGCACACAGCAAGCTCGTTCGGGAGGGTCCGCTCCACGAGCCGAGAGGCTGATACATCAACTGACACAAAGTCCGAATTTGATGTATCCAAAAGTTCCGTATTGTCAACAGGAACTCAACGTCGCAGACGGCGCGTCAATTGGACGCTCGGTCTGAGAGTTATTGGCTTTTTCGTCCCAGGGGCCCGGTTGGTTTTTAAGGAAAAACCAACCCGAACGTACTCCACCTGCGTCCAAACCTCGGGCGGAGTGTGCCAAAAGATCCTTCTCACAAATAGGAATTCAACAAAGCTGACGACACGTCAATCAGACGTCCGTAGCTCAAGATATGAGCGTTTCCGCTCCGAAGGCCCGGTTGGTTTCGTGTACGAACCAACCCGGAAGAACTCAAAGTATTCCGAAACCTTGAGTGTGATATACTGAAACGACCGTCTCGATCCAAGTATCGCGTTGCCGCTAACGGAGGGTCGTTTGGAGGCCCGTAGCTCAAGATACAACCATTTGAACGAAGACCGTCCGAAGACGGGGGGGGTATGGGCCCGGGCCGACCCGGCCCGGCACCCCCCCTGGGAGTCGGCCGAACCGGGTCGACCCGACCCGGTCCGGTCCGGCCAGGGCACGGCCCGGACGGTCGGACCGGCCTGGCCCGGTTCGGCCGAGCGGCCGAACGGCCGAGGCGCGCGGGGCGCCGCCCCCGCGGCCTGGTGGTGCTGCGGCCCCCCGCGTGGGGCCGCGCTCAGCAGGAGGACGCGGCTTCAGCCGCTTCCGAGGGCATCGGACCCGCGCGGCCGCGGGTCTGCAGGTGCCGCTGCCCCCGCGGCTTCAGCCGCGGTGGCCTGTCCGGCGGCGCGTCGGGGCGCCGCCGCTCCCGGCTGCCGGCGCCGCCGCGCCGGCGACCCGCGCCGCCGGCGAGTTCCGCGGGCCACCGGGATCGCTCCGGTGGTCCGATTCTCTTCCCGTCTGCGCCATTGCTCCTCCCGGGAGTCGTTCTTCACTGCGGAATCGTCAAACATCTGTTGCGGCATGTTCCGTTTTCACCCGTCAAATCCGCACAAAAAGAATAACGACGGAGGGTCGTCGGGCCGTGTTCGTTTGGCCCGCACCCTCCGCGTTAGAGATAAACAACGGGAGAATTTTGTTCAACACATGAACCGACAATTTTAATAAAATAAAATTGTTCATTTGAAACCGGTTCTTTAACTTTTTAAATAAACACTTACGGGAATAATAAAAAGGGGGTAAATCCCAAAAATAAATCCCTACCTCGATGATCGTCGCGCGCGGGCATTCTTCGCGGAAAAGCTCGTCGCGGAAGAGGGGGATCGTCGCGTCGTCGCAGGAAGGCGTCGCTTCATCGCGGAATCCGGCGTTGATTCGGCGAGCTCAACGGACCAAGAACAAAAGATTTAAATTATAAATAATTAAATCTGTGTTTCGTTTAAAACCAAAAGAAAAGAACCTTGAGAGGAAATCCGAAATCACTCACCTCAAACGGTTGGTGATCGGAGATCGGAGCAGGGAAGAACATCTCGGACGGAAGCGTCGTCAATTTCCGGGTTCGGCGTTCTTTGCGTTCTTAGCGTTCTTCACGAGGGAGAAGAAGATACAAGGGTCCTCTCAAATCTTCTCAACGCGCAAATAACCAGAGGTCGAGCGTTGGCCTTATTTTATTATTACGCCAACGAATTTGAAAACTGGTTAAGAAACGATCCATCAATTCGTTGAATTAATTCAACGAAAGAAACAGCCCATTTAATTCATGAAATAAACCGTCCAATTAAATGTTCTGTTAAGATTTTAAGAAACGCGTCAGTTGAATTTCATAAAGACGGGTTTTCGCGGGTGCGTTTCTTTAGCGGAAAGAAACGGCGGGGCTCGTGCGGGCCCCACCTCACAAATATCCTACCAAGGGGGTAGGATATTTCTGGATAGCATCCTATCCGGTTCAACTCAGTTCAAGCCGCCTTTAAGTGGCTTCAAGTGGCTTCCAAGTGGCTTAAGTGAAATAAAATAAAGTTGTCGCAAAATTATTTTATTTCTTAACTTTAAGCCCGAAAATTAAAAACCACACCTGAGAAAACACAACTCTGGAAGAGGCGTTTCTAAGCGAATACTGGCGCTGCGATTTCATCGGTGCCCTCAGAATTCGATTCCGGGCACCGGTTCAAAAGTTAGAAAAACCCGCTCGTCCGTTCACTGAACGTACCTGAGCCAAACTTCGGAAAATGATTCCGGGCACACCGGGCCTCGGAATCAGGTGCCGTCAGAAACTGCGCTCTTGTAAAATTCAAAAGAAAATTAAGAAAAAAATTTCCTTGAAATTTATGGGTCCTTACATTACTCCCACCTCAGGGCTTTACGTCCCCGTAAAGATACATAAAAAACTAGGGAAACAAATGTGGGTACTGAGCATGCATCTGAGCCTCCCGCTCCCAAGTGCTCTCCTGGAGGTTCCCGTGCTGCCATCTGATGCGCACAAGAGGAATCGATCGCCCACGTAGGACCCGCTCCTGTCGATCCTCTATCTCCATTGGGACCTCCGCAAAAGTCTCCCCATCATCCACGTCTAGCTCCCCATAGTCAATGATGTGTGTCGGGTCGTGCACGTATCTCCTCAGCTGGGATACGTGGAAGGCGTCGTGCACCCGGTGTAACTGAGGTGGTAGAGCCAGGCGATAAGACACCTCTCCAATCCTGCTAAGGACCTGGAAAGGCCCGATGAAGCGTGGAGACAACTTGCCGCCTCGGCCAAATCTCCGCAAACCACGTCGAGGTGAGACACGCAAGAAGATGTGGTCGCCATCCTCGAACTCTAGTGGCCTCCGCCTCCTGTCAACATATGACTTCTGCCGGCTCTGTGCTGTCCTCATCCGCTCCTGGATGACCTGGACCTTCTCTTTCGTGGCCCGGACCATCTCTGGTCCTACAAGTGCTGACTCCCCAGGGTCTGTCCAGCACAAAAGAGATCTGCAAGGCCTTCCGTACAACGCCTCGTAGGGTGCCATCCCGATGGTGGAGTGGTAGCTGTTGTTGTACGCGAACTCCACCAAGGGTAGGTGGTCCTCCCAACTGCGACCAAAGTCGAGGACACATGCGCGAAACATGTCCTCGAGAGTCTGAATGGTCCTCTCCGTCTGACCATCCGTCTGAGGGTGAAAGGCGGTGCTCAGACGTAGTCGCGTCCCGAACGCCTCCTGCAACCCCTTCCAAAGCCGGGAAGTAAAACGAGCGTCCCGATCAGAGACGATAGTCGATGGCACACCGTGAAGCCGTACAATCTCCTGAACGTAGAGACGCCCCAAGCTCTCCACTGAGCCCTGCTCTTGAATGGGTAATAAGTGTGCCGACTTGGTGAGTCGGTCAACAATCACCCAAATGGAGTCGTGACCTCTGGAAGTGCGTGGAAGTCCAGTCACAAAGTCCATAGATATCCCGTCCCACTTCCACTCCGGGACCTCCAAGGGTTGTACCAAGCCTGCTGGTACCTGGTGCTCTGCCTTCACCTGCTGGCAGGTGAGGCACCGTGAAACGAACTCTGCCACAACCTTCTTCATGCCCGGCCACCAGTGCTGTCGCCTGAGATCCTGGTACATCTTCGCCACTCCAGGATGTACCGCCAAAGGAGAAGTGTGAAACTCTCTCAGCACCTCCTCTCGTAAAGTGACTGGTACCAAGGTACGTCCTCTTAAAAGGACATCATGCTCTCCTCCAAGGGAGAAACCATCAGGTGCCTGTCCCGAGGATATCTGTGCACGCCGTGTCTCACAGTCAGCGTCCCCATGCTGTGCCTCTCTGACCCGCTGTAGAAGTGGAGGAGAGACTGTGAGAGACTGAAGGAAGGCTGCTCCGTCTCTTTCCACGAAGGATATCTGCAAAGCGGCTAGCTGCTCTATCGTCTCCTCAAGTAGCTGGATGCCCGTCCTCCTGCTGAGGGAATCAGCTACCACGTTCCCCTTACCAGGAGTATAGACTATCTCAAAGTCATAGTCCTGGAGGAACTCGAGCCATCACCGCTGTCTCAGGTTCTGGTCCTTCTGAGAGAAGATGTACCTGAGACTCTGGTGGTCAGAAAATACTGTAAAGCGCTCGCCCATCAGATAGTGTCGCCATGTCTTCAGGGTGAAGACCACTGCTGCTAACTCCAGGTCATGGGTAGCGTAGTTCTACTCATGCGGCCTCAACTGACGTGATCCTTAGGCAATCATGGCCCACTCCTACATCAGGACACACCCGAGTCCGGTCCCTGATGCATCGCAGTAGACTACGTATCCAACTCCCTCCTCAGGCAACCTCAAGATAGGTGCGCTGGTCAACCTCTGCCTCAGCTCCTAGAAGCTCTGCTGACATCTGTCTGACCACACGAAGGGTTTCCCCTTCTTCGTCAACGCTGAGAGTGGTGCCGCAACTCTGGAGAAGTCTGGCACAAATCTCTGATAGTATCCGGCAAGACCCAAGAAACTCTGCACCTCTGCCACGCTCTTGGGTGGCTCCCAAGCTAGCACTGCCTCAATCTTCACAGGATCCACTACAACTCCCGCCTCAGAAATGACGTGCCCCAAGAAGTGGACCTCACGTAACCAGAACTAACACTTCGAGAGATTTCCATAAAGTTGGTGCTCTCGGAGTGTGTCTAGTACAACACGCAAGTGGTAGGTGTGCTCCTCCTCCATGGTCGAGTACACCAAGATGTCGTCGATGAAGACTACGACAAATCAATCGAGGTATGGATTGAATATCCTGTTCATGAGGCTCATGAACACTGCTGGAGCGTTGGTCACGCCGAAAGGCATAACCAAGAACTCATAGTGGCCATACCGACACCTGAAGGCCGTCTTCTGCACATCCTCATCTCGAACTCTGAGCTGATGATAGCCTGACCTGAGGTCCATCTTCGAGAACCACCGTGCTTCCTTGAGCTGGTCGAAGAGGTCATAAATCCTGGGTAGCGGGTACTTGTTCCTCACTGTCACCTGGTTCAGACGACGATAATCGACACACAGTCGCAAGCTCCCGTCCGCCTTCTTGGCGAACAAAATCGGGGAAGCCCAGGGCGAAACACTGGGTTGGATGAACCCCTTGCCCTGCAAATCCTCAAACTGTACTCGCAGCTCTCGAAGCTCAGCGGGGGCCATCCGATATGATGTAGTGGATATCGGGGCTGTCTCGGGGTACAAGTAAATATAAAAGTCTACCTCTCTGCGAGGAGGTAGCCCTGGAACGTCGTCGGGAAAGACGTCCGCGTACTGATCCACCACTGCAGGAAAACTGGGACTCCGCACGTCAACTGCTCCCAGGATGAGGCTAGCCAACTGATGAGTGATGGGCTGACCTCTCCTCTGCGTGAGTCCATCCTGTGCTGTTAAGGCTCCCTTCTCGCCGGTGAAGGTGAACCTGCTCCCGTCGGTGCGCAAACATCGCACCTTGCGCCTAAAGCAGTTAATCTGAGCATGTATTGTAGTTAACCAATCCATGCCCAAGATGACATCGTAAGGCCTCGACGCCACTACAAGAAGATCCCAGCCGAAGCTCTCACCTCCTAGAGTAATCTCACACTGCCGGAACCAGTGTGTAATCGTCGAGTCTGCTCCCATAGGAGTCTCTAGCCGTAAGGATCGAGCCAACAGCTCTGTCGGAATCTCCGAGCTCCGAACAAGGGCAGTGGCTATGAAAGAGTGACTCGCTTCTGTGTTTATCAGAACTGCAGCAAGGGTGGAATAGACACAGATCGTACCTCGAATCATCTCTGGCGCGCCGTGGTCGTAGGCCTCCGCTGCCTGGAGTTGAGCCTGTCTCTGCCCGCCAGCTCCCTGTGGTCGGGGCGGGACTCCTGGTGGTGGTGGTGGCAGAGCCTCAAAGCGTCGCCCACCACCTGCTGTTCGGCCAGCTCCTCTGCCTCGTCCGCCTCCTCCCTGCGAACCACTATGGTCGACCCTCTGCCTCTGCCTGGGTGGTCCCTCCACCGTCTGCTGCCCCTCGGTACGACGGGTCGGGAAGTCACAAGCCATGTGGCCCTGCCCGCCGCACTCGTAGCACTGTCTGCCTCTCGGAAGGCTGGCTCCGCGCTGTGTGCCCCGCACCGCTGAGCCAGTGTCCCGAGGTCGTCTGCCGGAAGGCCTGGTCTGCCTGGAACCCTGAGTCATCCGTCGGCTACCTGCTGCCGAAGAATCCGCTATCTGCCGCCCTGCGGTAGGTCTCGCTGGGGACTCAGCCAGGAAGCTCTCGATCAGAAGGGCTCGCTCCAGCACTCCTGCCTGGGTCGGGATGCTGAGGGAGATCAGTGATGCCCTGATCTCGTGTCTCAATCCTTGCTCGAAGGTCTAGGACCGGAAGAAGGGGTCTCGTACCATGTCTGTCGAGTAGCGAGATAGGTCGGTGAACCTCGCCGCGTACTGGGCGACCGTCAAGCTGCCCTGCTGCAGCTGAAGAAGCTCCTGGATGCGCACCGCACGGAGGGTGGCCGGGACGAACTCTGAGCGAAAGAGGCTCTCGAAGTCCGTCCAGATGAGGGAGGCCTCATCGTGTACCTGGAGCATCAGGCTCCACCATCGCCCTGCTACTGCGTGCAGTAGGCTCGCCGCGAGGATCACTATGAGGTCTGCTGGTGTCCTCACTAGCCTGAAAACTCGGACGACCACCTCCAGCCAGTCCTCGGCTGCCTGGGGGTCCGACTCCCCACGGAACCTGGGTGGTCACTGGCGCTGGAACTCGTGCAGAGCTCCGAGGAGACGTGCGTCGTCAGCGATTAGCGCTGGAAGCATCGGGGGCTCGGCGGGTAAAGGTACCGCCGGTGCCTCTACTGTCAACGGGCCCTATACCGAGGCCTCGTCGCTCGGAGGGCTGTCGTCGCGCACTACTCTAGGAACCCTAGCTAGCTACTGTCGTCGTGCCATCCTGAAAAGGAAACAAGTATGCCACGGTCAGAACAGTATACCTGGTGAGCTGACACAAGTAATCACAAAGAAAACTTGAAACACACATGCAATCAATGTTTTCGTGCATTAAGTCGGAAATCAGAAGTCAGGGTCCTGGTGTATGGATACGTCGGCCGCCGCACCAACACTGGACTCCCTGGACTGATAACCACACTCAATACGCTAAACACTATTGCTTCACATAGAAGAAAGATCAGAGTCTGCGGTAGAATCGACCAGCTCTGATACCAATTTGTCACGACCCGTCCTCGGGGCCTGTGCCGTGACTACCCCAAGCCCGCCTTCCATAGGCCAGGGGCTGACGACTAGCACCAAGGCGTAAATCCAAACAAAAGGGAAGGCATTGCCTTTGAAAAGTAAACAAGCACCACAGAGTAAGCAAGCGGAAAGTTAAACACCAAGTAAAAATTGTACAAGCTGTGCTTGAAGTAAAAGGGGCCGGAAATACAAGCCCAACTGTAAAGTACAACTGAAAGGAAAAACAACCTCTGAAAAGGAAAAAAAACTGCAGCGTCGAGCCATCCTCTGGAAGTCCCACCTGAAGGGTGGGTACAGATAGCCTCCACTGCTCCTCGGGTCCACCTGACCGCTCCGAGTACGTCCCGCCCAGTGGTCCACCTCCAGGTACTGTCCTGCTCCGCACGCCTCCACCACGGTCAGCGCTGTCCGTCGTCTGCAACCAACACAACGTAGTGCGGGCATAGCCCGTGCAGGGGTGAGTATAAGCTACTCAGTAGAGACCCTGAGACCCCCGAAGGTCTCCCGAAATCCACAAAGGATAATCCACAAAGGAAAGGTAGAATCACGAAGTAACATCTGACACGTCTTAGGTATATGCCCATACATGTACCTAAGTCATCAATTCCCCGATCGGCTCCAACGTCAGAGCCCAAGCACAACCCAGTCCACACAGGAAAGCAAAACGTATACCCACACAGGATAGCACAACACAGTCCACAAAGGAGAGTAAACAGTAAATCCACACATGATAGCTCAACACAATCCTCAAAGGAGAGTAAACAGTAAATCCGCACAGGATAGCTCAACACAATCCACAAAGGAGAGTAAATAGTAAATCCACACAGGATAGCTCAACACAATCCACAAAGGAGAGTAAACAGTAAATCCACACAGGATAGCTCAACACAATCCACAAAGGAGAGTAAACAGAAGATTCAGCTCACACAGGTATACTTCTTCGGATGACGATAAAGATGATCACTGATCCATCTAAGTCGTCGGACCCACGAAGGATCGATAGGTACTAACCCCCGCAGTGACCCACACTGGATTGGACCCACACAGGATCGGGCCCACACAGGACCGGGCCCACACAGGACCTGTAGGCGCTGGCTCACACAGAACCGCTGAGCCCTGACCCACACCGGATCAGACCCACATAGGATCGGGCCCACACAGGACCGGGCCCACGCAGGACCTGTAGCACTGATCCACGTAGGATCGCTGAGTGCAGTAGTCGTCGCAGTCCACTGAGGATCTCTGCACAGTCGTCGCCACAGTCCACTGAGGATCTCTGCACGGTCGTCGTCGGAGTCCACGGAGGATCTCTGCACAGTCCTCGCCGCAGTCCACTGAGGATCTCTGCACGGTCGTCGCTGTCGAAGAAGCAGTCGCAGCCAGCACTAGGGTTCCCGCACACAGCAAGCTCGTTCGGGAGGGTCCGATCCACGAGCCGAGAGGCTGATACATCAACTGACACAAAGTCTGAAGTTGATGTATCCAAAAGTTCCGTATTGTCAACAGGAACTCAACGTCACAGACGGCGCGTCAATCGGACGCCCGGTCTGAGAGTTATTGGCTTTTTCGTCCCAGGGGCCCGGTTGGTTTTTAATGCAAAACCAACCCGACCGTACTCCACCTGCGTCCAAACCTCATGAGGAGTGTTCCAAAAGATCCGTCTCACAAATAGAAATTCAACAAAGCTGACGGCACGTCAATCGGACGTCCGTAGCTCAAGTTATGAGCGTTTACGCTCCGAAGGCCCGGTTGGTTTCGTGTACGAACCAACCCGGCCAAACTCAAAGTATTCTGAAACCTTGAGTGCGATATACCAAAACGACCGTCTCGATCCAAGGATCGCGTTTCCACTGACGGAGGGTCGTTTGGAGGCCCGTAGCTCAAGATACGACCATTTGAACGAAGACCGTCCGAAGACAGGGGGTACGGGCCCGGGCCGACCCGGCCCGACCCCCCCGGGAGTCGGCCGAACCGGGTCGACCCGACCCGGTCCGATCCGTCCAGGGAATGGCCTGGCCGGTCGGACCGGCCTGGCCTGGTTCGGCCGAGCAGCCGAATGGCCGAGGCGCGCGGGGCTCCGCCCCCGCAGCCTGGTGGTGCCGCGACCCCCCGCATGGGGCCACACTCAGCAGGAGGACGCAGCTTCAGCCGCGTCCGAGGGCACCGGACCCGCGCGGCCGCGGGTGCCGCCGCCGCTGCGGCTTCAGCCGCGGCGGCCTGTCCGGCGGCGCGCTGGGGCGCCGCCGGCGAGTTCCGCGGGCCACCGAGATCGCTCCGGTGGTCCTATTCTCTTCCCGTCTGCGCCATTGCTCCTCCCGGGAGTCGTTCTTCACTGCGGGATCGTCAAACATCCGTTGCGGCACATTCCGTCATCGCCCGTCAAATCCGCACAAAAAGAAGAACAGAGGAGGGTCGTCGGGCCGTGTTCGTTTGGCCCGCACCCTCCGCGTTAGAGATAAACAACGGGAGAATTTTGTTCAACACATGAACCAGAAATTTTAATAAAATAAAATTGTTCGTTTGAAACCGGTTCTTTAACTTTTTAAAGAAACACTTACGGGAATAATAAAAAGGGGGTAAATCCCAAAAATAAATCCCTACCTCGATGATCGTCGCGCGCGGGCGTTCTTCGCGGAAAAGCTCGTCGCAGAAGAGGGGGATCGTCGCGTCGTCGCGGGAAGGCGTCGCGTCGTCGCGGAATCCGGCGTTGAGTCGGAAAGCTCAACGGACCAAGAACAACAGATTTAAATTATAAATAATTAAATCCGTGTTTCGTTTAAAACCAAAAGAAAATAACCTTGAGAGGAAATCCGAAATCACTCACCTCAAACGGTTGGTGATCGGAGATCGGAGCGGGGAAGAACGTCTCGGACGGAAGCGTCGTCGATTTCCGGGTTCGGCGTTCTTCGCGTTCTTAGCGTTCTTCACGTTCTTCGAGTTCTTCGCGAGGGAGAAGAAGATACAAGGGTCCTCTCAAATCTTCTCAACGCGCAAATAACCAGAGGTCGAGCGTTGGCCTTATTTTATTATTACGCCAACGAATTTGAAAACTGGTTAAGAAACGATCCATCAATTCGTTGAATTAATTCAACAAAATAAACAGCCCATTTAATTCATGAAATAAACTACCCAATTAAATGGTCTGTTAAGATTTTAAGAAACGCGTCAGTTGACTTTCATAAAGACGGGTTTTCGCGGGTGCGTTTCTTTAGCGGAAAGAAACAGCGGGGCTCGTGCGGGCCCCACCTCACAAATATCCTACCAAGGGGGTAGGATATTTCTGGATAGCATCCTATCCGGTTCAACTCAGTTCAAGCCGCCTTTAAGTGGCTTTAAGTGGCTTCCAAGTGGCTTAAGTGAAATAAAATAAAGTTGTCGCAAAATTATTTTATTTCTTAACTTTAAGCCCGAAAATTAAAAACCACACCCGAGCAAACGCAACTCCGGAAGAGGAGTTTCTAAGAGAATACCGGCGCTGCGATTTCATCGGTGCCCTCAGAATTCGATTCCGGGCATTGGTTCAAAAGTTAGAAAAACCCGCTCGTCCGTTCACTGAACGTACCCGAGCCAAACTTCAGAAAATGATTCTGGGCACACCGGGCCTCGGAATCAGGTGCCGTCAGAAACTGCGCTCTTGTAAAATTCCAAAGAAAATTAAGAAAAAAATTTCCTTGAAATTTACGGGTCTTTACATGGGCCCTCACAGATCGGAATTTGGAATCCCACTTGTTGGTTTTTCTACAGAGTAGGGTTTTTTTTGGAAAATCTGGAGTTTTTCCCTGAAAAACCTAGTATACATGGCGTGTAGTCTAGCCTAACACATCATGCGTTCTTCCTGTTTGGGGAATAATGTGTTCAAAGTTTTAAGAAGAACACGCCATGTACTCTTATATACACGCCGTGTAATGTTTGACCGTGTAACCTGCTGTGTGATGAGGGAACACAGGTTGTCGAACATTTACTAGAAAAAACCGTGTAAAAGTAGACCATGTATTCGACTATGTGACTAACGACACGGGTGGATAAAAACTTAGTTGTACACGCCATGTTTGGGGTAAACACACCATGTAGTCTTACACCAAAAAAACCATGTAGTTCAAGCCGTGTATAATTACTTGGGCATGAAGGAAAATAAATTACATGCCGTGTCTCTTGGAAAACATGTCATGTGCATAGGGTGTTACACGACCATGTTGGGAAGAAGTACATGCCCATATAGAAGACTAGTAGAACACACTGTGTAAGGAGTTATACACACTATGTACTCCTATTTTGAAAAACTTGAGAGTTTTTCCTTCTCTGTTCCGCTTTGCACTTCTGAGTTTCAATTTTATCTTTGTAAAACTTGTACTGAGGTGTATGTGATGGACTTTACAGAGAAATTCTACTATGATGACCTCTATCAGTGCACCAGGAGAGTGGCGGTGAGTATACACCGGAGGCAGTGTGCCATGGGATACCAATGGATCCTCTAGTTGTGCCAACTGTAGTACCAGCCGTTATACCAAACACGGGTGTAGATGCACAATTCTGAGAAGGTTTTGTAAGGTTCATGTAGACCTTCCAGGGAGCACCGTAGGCTGCCACATCAATGGAAGAGCTGGAACGTATATTCCAGAAACAACATCCATCTGCCTTTTTAGGGAATGGTGGACCAAAGACTGCAGAATCATGGATGGAGTCAGTGCTGACTATATTCGAGCATCTGGAGATACCTCTTGAGATGAGGGTCAATCTTTTGACATATATGCTATGTGATTATTCCTAGATATGGTGGGATGTTATCACTCAGGCATGGCATTTTCAGGATATGACACGGGAAGAATTTCAAATGGCCTTCTATGATTATTACTTTTCTGAGATGCTAAGGGTCGACCGAGCCTGGGAGTTCATGCACTTGGAGCAGGGTACACTGTCAGTTATAGATTATTCTTCCCTATTTACCAAGCTTCAGCAATTCGCACCTATTATGATGGGTGATGACACATATAAATCTAGATGTTTTGAGGATGGTATTCGGTACGATATTCGATCACAGGTTAATTTCTTTAGGCTGCCTTCTATTTCTGCTATTGTGAATCAGGCGCTAATTATTGAGCACAACCTATGAGAATCTGGGGGTGCGAGCCAGGGTGGTTCAGCACCAAGATCTGGTACTGTTTCGACCGGAAGCAAGAAGCATCATATGGAGTTTTGTCACAAGTATACGAGTAACCAAAACTTTTCTTCTGGTATCCAGGTAAGGTGCTACCAGTGCGGTAGGTCGGGACATCTGAGGCCACGATGTCTGAAGAACCCAGTTGAGTGCTGATATTGTGACAAGATGGGACATCTCCAATGATTCTGTAGAACATTTCCACCAGTGGCTAGTGAGAGAGGTTCTTTACATATTCCACATACAGGAGTAGGGTCGGTAGATTATCACCAGTCTGGAAACTGGAATACGTTGGGGGGTGCAGGCCAAGGCGGTGGGCATGACCATGGTAGCCAGACCCTAGGATCTCAGCGACAGCATGGCGGGTCAGCTCAAGGTATTCAGATTGTGTCACAGGCCTATAGTACAGGTCAGAAATATGCAGTGCAATAAAACCAACAGAAGTAGGATCCTGGACCTTCTACTATCATAGGTACTATTCTAGTCACCTCTGTTTTATCTTCTACACTTTTTGATACTGGTGAAACACATAGTTTTATATCTGTTGTCAATATGGAAATCCATGGGCTCTGTGTTTCTTCTACTTCTGATGTTATGATGCTAGACACTCTATTAGGGATCAGAACAGTAGGTGTGCGTCTATGCAAGGAGTGCCCCCTTGATATTGGTGGGTGTTAATTTCTATGAAACCTCTATATCATAGAGATTATGAGATTTGATGTCATTCTCAGAATGGACTGGTTGGTTTCTTTTTGTGCCTTTATTGACTGTTATCGCTGCAGGGTGAGTTTTATGTCACCAGAAGGTGGGTCATTTCTATACAAGGGCAATTAGGATGTCCAGGTGAGCCAACCTATACCTGAGCATTGTGGTATGGGAGGGATGACAACCCAGATTGTGATTTTATATCTGGATGATCAAGGAAAATTTCTGGAAAATTTTCCTCCAATGGTTGATCGTTTTAGGGACATTTTCCTAGATGAATTCTCAGGCTTACCTCTGGTTAGAGAGGTGGAGTTCTCTATCGATCTAGTTCTAGGAGTTTCACCGGTATCCATTCCTCCTTACAAGATGGTACAATGGAGTTGCAAGAGCTTAAGAGGGATTTGGAAGATCTGGAAGTTAAGGGTTTTATTCGACCTAGTACATCACCTTGGGGTTCACCAGTCCTTTTTGAGAAAAAGGCAGACGATACTCTTAGGATATGCATGGACTATCGGAAACTGAACCAATTGACGGTAAAAAACCGATATCCCTTACCACAAATCGATGAACTGTTTGATCATCTTCAAGGAGCTTGAGTGTTCTCAAAGATTTACTTAAGGTCAGGATATCACTAGGTACGTGTTCAATCAGTATACATACCTCGTAAAACCTTTCTTAGTAGGTATGGTCTCTATGAGTACTTGGTTATGTTGTTTGGTCTCACGAACATGACAACAGTTTTCATGGTGCTGATAAACCAAGTGTTCTATCCTTACATAGATTACTTTGTGGTGGTTTTAATGGATGATATCTTGGTGTATTCTCACAATCAAAATGACCATACCAAACATTGTGAAATCATTTTGAATACACTGAGAGAGCATCGGTTATATGCTAAGCTCGCAAAATGACACTTCTGGATGGATCAAATTCACTTCCTGGGTCATTTCATCTCAGAGAATGGAGTATCAGTGGACCTAGAGAAGGCGAGAGTAGTAGTTACCTGGGAGTATCCCAAGAATGTTTTTGAGGTTTGGAGTTTCTTGGGGCCAGCTGATTACTACAGGAATTTTATACAGGACATCTCATGCTTAATAGTGTTGATGACGGGCTTGACTAAGAAAGGTGAGAATTTTAATGGTTAGATTCTTGTGACACAAACTTTCAGGATTTGAAGGGAATTTTTACTTTAGCGTCGATACTGATATGGCCAGAGCTAGGAAAGAGTTACCTTGTATACTGTGATGCATCAGGTATCGGGTTGGGAGCAGTTCTTATGCAGGGAGATCAAGTAGTTGCATACGGGTCTCGCAAGTTGAGGCCATATGAGAGAAATTACCCGACACATGATCTCGATTTGGTTGTAGTTGTTCATGCCTTGTGATGTTAGAGACATTATTTATTGGTAGAGAAATTTGTGGTGTAAACAGACCAAAAAATCCTCAAATACATATTCACTCAGTGTAATTTGAATATGAGGCAGTAACGGTGGGTGGAATACCTTCAGTCGTTCAACTTTGAGCTTGCCAATACACCTAGCAAGGGCAATGTAGTGGCTGATGCACTGAGAAGGAGAACTCAGATACAGGAAGTGCAGGAGGCCAGTGGTGAGTGGAAGTTAATGGCCTTGTTCTCTGAGATGCATTTAGAGGTGCACAACAGTCAGGGACAAGCTTACCTTTCATCTTTGACTATGTGGGTTGTAGTTGACAAGCTCACAAAGGTCACACACTTCTTTCCAATCAAGGAGACCTTTGGTGTGGATGAGCTTGGAAAACTGTATATTTGAGATATGGTATGAATTCATGGGGTTCCTCGTTCTATCGTTTCAGATAGGGATGCCCACTTTATGTCTCATTTCTGGACTATTTTTCAGAGGGCACTAGGTACACAGGTGCTTCTAATCACAACTTACCACCCTTAGACAGATGGTCGGTCAGAGCGTATGATTCAAGTGATAGAGGACATGTTACATGTATATGTCCTAGACTTTGGGGGATCTTGGGAGAAACATATACCCCTGTTTGAGTTCACCTATAATAATATATTCCAAGCTACTATTCAGATGGTGCCATATGAGGATTTGTACAGTAGGCCATGTCAGTCACTCTTATGTTGCCTGGAGGCAAAAGAGGCAGCTATGCTGGGACCTCATCTTGTCTAGGATACTACTGAGCAGGTTCACTTGATTCAGAGATGGATAGATACTGTGTAGTCTCTTCAGAAATCTTATGTTGATCATCATAGATGACATTTGGAGTTCGAGGTTGGGGATCAAGTTTTCCTATGTGTCGCACCGATATTGGGACACAATAGGATTATAAGATAGGGTAAGCTTTCGCAGTGATATATCAAACCATTTGAGATTCTGGAACGATTTGGGTCGGTCACCTATCGGTTACAGTTGCTACAGAGGTACTGAGCTATGCACGACATCTTCCACGCATCTCAGCTACGCCGCTATCACTCAGACTCGTCTCATGTTTTTCAGCTCGAGGAGGTTGAGCTGAAAGTTGATGCATCATTTGAGGAGAATCCAATTTTTATTGTTGACAGGAGCATGAAGGTTCTTCGAGGCCGGTCAGTTCCTCTTGTACGGGTGCTAGACAACACAACCAAGTACAAGAATAGACATGGGAGAGGGAGGCCAACGTACATGCTCAGTGGCTAGAGTTATTCTCAGATATCCCTTCACCACCCTTGGAAGGGAAATTCGAGGACGGATTGTTTTAGGGGGGGGAGTTTTTAAGAACCCAGTCCTTATGAGGTACTGTTTCTTCATTTTCTTTTCCTTTGTGTTGTTTTTGAGAAAACAAAGAAATTTGTAAAAATGTTAAGTTTTAGTAGAACACGCCATGTAATCCTATGTACACACCATGTAATCTAGATGTGTAAGATGGGAAGACATAATGTGTGAGGTTTTTGTCCTGGGAGAGAAGAAAAATCCACTACACGCCGTGTACTCCTTAGTACACGCCGTGTAGTCAGGTCGGCAAGGTCGGTGTTGGACGTGTAAAGTAAGTCAGTGAAGTTATGAATAGTAAAATGATATACATGCCATGTATATGGATTTACATGCCGTGTATTACTAAATTTTGGCTTAAAATGGGCAGTAGCCTTGTTTTATCTTCTCCTGAACAGAACAATCTTCAGGTGAAAAACCAGGAGCCATGGGAACAAATCCTTATCCTGTTTCATCATCTGGAACCTGATTCAAGTTCCATCAGTCTCATAGGATTCCTCTTAGTAAGAGACTTATTCTCCTTTATTTGTTCTTGATGATTTCTGTTCTATAGGAAGTTATTAAAGGTTGAATATTTTACCTTTTTTTCTAATATCTACTCCGTTCTAGGCCGATTTAAGGGCCGACGTCGATTTATATCATTCGTGCGACATCGAGGTAGGTGGTCTCGTGCCTCTCATAAATTTTTGAGATGTTTATATACGATGTTGTGCCACACACCCATGTTTAGGGTGTTGACTTAAAAGGATATCGATCCTTATTATTATTAAATGTTGTTGTGATAATGAATTCAATGAATTGAATCATGTTTGGCATCATTGATTGGTTAAGGGACACCCCACGGGTGCGTTTCCCTTACTTTTGGGTTTGGTCATTTCGCCCAAGGATGTTGATGGGCATGCTTTCATTTTTTCCTTTTTGTGTTGTTTAAAAATGAACTTGATTATTATCTGAAATTGCAATTGTGTTAGAATTGTGAGTATTTGATTATGGCTCTGGGTTTGTGTTTTCCCCTTTTTCATGTAGTGTTTTTACTTGTTAAGCAGGTTGAAATGTTATATTAAGTTTTTAATGGATAAATGGTAAATAGCATTGGGTGATACATGGGTTTAGCTTAGAATGTCATGAACAGACTCACTTGACTATTGTACCTTGCACCTTGGGAGATACATGGGTTCAACTTAGAACGCCATATACAGACTCGAGAGGTATTTGTTTATATGTCATTATTGACACTTGGGATCCCTAGTAGGACCACCAAGGATAAACTAAATTAACATAAACTTATTTTCACATAGAGTGATACCTTGGGGCTCCCTAGTAGGACCACTGAGGATAGACTCACTTGAACTTATACCAACATCAGGAGTGATACTTAGGCTCCCTAGTAGGACTACTGAGAACGGACTCATGGGATGTCAGTAGAATTAAACCTGTAGTGATACTTGAATTACAACTTAGGAATCTCAAGAACAGACTTAGGTTATACTTAAATGATGAAATGGAAGGAGTTGTGAGACGTTTTCCAAGCCAAAGCATAAACTTGAGTTCATACTTTACTTACTTATTAGGAAGTCTTCTGAGACTTCTGTTGTTCTTACCTTACTACGGGGAATGTCAATCTTAGGCCAGATTTAAGAATTTAAATGATTCAAGTAAATGAACTACTAATGAATGTAGTAAACTCTATAAATGAATACTAGTATTTTTAGGGTTTTTTACTTTTGAGTGCATACAACTTACTACATTTCTTTACTATACACAACTACTTCATATACTCACTGACAGATTGGTACAGACCTTTGGTGGTTTCCTACTGGGATTCATTTCTCACACCCTATTTGGGTCATGTTTTGGGTCCAAACAGACTATATTGCTTCAGGTGTCAATAAGGGAAATGCTCCTTTTTCCGGAACTTGATTGTTTCTTAGGATCAGGAGAGCATGGGACCAAGCCTTGGCTTGTGATGTTGTTGAGTCTCATTTTGTTTTACTGTACTTTGGTATTGTATTGTACTTGATTGTAGTGTATCCTATTTTGGTTGTTTTCTTAGAACATGTAACATGCTACATTATCATTTGTATGACTGAGACTTAGATATTTATTTATCAGACTTTATCTATTTTGTTTCAGTTTCATGTTGTTTACTACTTCCACTATTTGTTACTATTTATTCCACTGTGTTACACTCTGCCAATGAGGTCATAGTTTTCCCACTATCACACCCTAGACCCTCGTTGCTAGTCAATAGCCTCTAACATTTGGGGAAATGCGCTTGAGGCCATGCGACAAACTGGTCCGGCTATCGGTTTAGTGGTAAGCCGGGTCGGGACGTTACAATAGTAGATTGAAAAGGTCTCCATCTTGGTGTAATCTAAAAAATTTGTATCATAAATCTTATTTGATGAAGAGATTAGTATTGATAAATAAATTTCTGAAGAAGTTCCCTTGAAGAAGAGTTTGAGAATCTATCAGAATTATCAACATTGAAAAATCTAGAATTATGGGAAGCGCTTGGAATTAGTCATTCAAGAGGTATATATTAACATTATCTCATCCTTATTTTGAATGAATAACTTATGGTGTTAAAGGGGATAAATTGATCTAATCAATGACAAGAAAATGAACATTTGAAGAAGATAAAGGGTTGGTTTTGGTGTTAAAACCTACATGTTACTATTGAATTATTTTAATCTATGTGTTGAGATGAGTATATGAAAACTTTTTTCAAAATTAGTTTTGATTTCCTTAAAGGATAATTCCATGTCGGTATTTCTTTTATGTATTCATGACTCATGAATGTTCATTTATACATTAACACCCTTATCAATCATTCTTTCTATATATATGTGATGACTCATTTTTTATACTGTATACCTTATTAGGTATGATTCATTCATGTTATACCCATTAACTTATTATTTTCTCATAAATACTTATAAATTACAATAAATATATTTAAATAATAAATACATTTATTATATTTATAATTATCAATTTATAATTATATATAAATACTTTTTAAATATATTTAATTATAATTATAATTATAACTATATATATATATATTTAAATAATTGTAAAATTACAATAAATATATTTATTATTATTTTATAAATATATATATTTATATATTAATATATATATATTTATAATTATATACAAATATTTATAAATATATTTATTTATAATTATAATTATAAAATTATTATAAAATTATAATAAACATATTTATTATATTTTATAAATATATATATATATATATATTAATAAATATATAGATATAAATATATTTATAATTATATACAAATATTTATAAATATATTTATTTATAATTATAATTATAAATAAATAAATACATATTTAAATAATTATACAATTATAATAAACATATTTAAATAATAAATATATTTATTATATATATAATTATATGTAAATACTTTTAAATATATTTTTTATATATTAATAAATATATATAATCATATAAATATATTTATAATTATATAAAAAATTTATAAAATAATAATAAATATATTTAAATGATAAATATATTTTTTATATTTATAATTATATAAATATATATAATAGTATAAAAATATATAATTATATAAATATATTTATATAATTATAATAAATATATTTAAATAATAAATATATTTATTTATATCTTTATTAGTACTTTTTTAAAAACGCTGATAAAAGTATTCCCCAATGTTATAAAAATAACCCTAACAATGTCTCCTTCTCTCGCACCTTCAAAGCTTTCACGGAACTCGACCCATGCCACCGTCGAACCCTACCATCCCTGTCGTTGCCTCCGTTGCCACCAAACCCTACCGTTTCCACCAAACCATATTGTTGTCGACTGCTGCCACCACCGACCGTCGTTGCCGCTGTTGCTACCACCATTGCCGCCAAACCCTACCGCTGCTGCCGAACCCTCTTGAAGTCTAAGGTATGTCTTCCCAAAGTTCGTTTGAGTTATTATGGAATGAATTTTAACTAATGATAATCACGAATATGATAGTTTTAGCTAGAGGATCTTGATATAGTATTTTGGATAGATTGTTTTATTCACAGTGATTCTCTTGAGTTGCCTAAAAGGAATTCAGAGCATGGGGTTCTATTTTATGGGAATATATAATATATCTCAAAGAACACATAAAAATTTTCTCTGTTTTGATGAAGAAATTTGGCAAAGTAAAGTGATAAGTAACATGTTCAAAGCATATGCAATATCCCCAGAGTTGATACATAGGATCCTGTACTTAGATGATAGAAAAGAGAAGTGCCATATGTAATATATTTATCTAATACGTATGAAGTTTTATTGATACATAAGTTATTTTCCCCTAGTTTCACTGATACATAACATAATTTCCCTCACCTCTAAAAATACAAAAATATTTTTGATAAATGTTAAGGCCTTCTTTTGTATGTTTGGTTGGCCCAGTGCAATGACAGGATCTATTCAATGGTGATTAGGGTTAGATCAAGTGGTGTGTAGTGGGGGTTGAATGTTCGGGGTGTGAGAAAGTGTGGAAAAATGTATCTGAGGATAGGGTGATGGGTGAGGTATTAGAACAATTATGTTTTTAAAACTAGTGAACAGTTACCACATCTTTATGTCCAACCTCAAATATGTTGAGGGTATTCCACCAAAATATATCTACATCTCATATTTATAAATGATAAGGATATATCATCTTTTATAATATTAATCTTTCACTTCATTTCCTTTCAAATGATAGTTTTATAACAACTTCATTGATGCAGGTTCTTCTGAAAAACAACCTAAAAATCTTTAAAAAGGCATTTCATTTCACTTTCATCAATTCTATATCTTCTAATACACATTTCAAAACATTAAATTTATAACCTTTAAAATATCCCTTATTTATTATTATTAAAAAATAATGTTTCAAAAATTCTTCTCATCATGATCAGAAAAATGATTTTTGAAAGTTACTCATAAAAATATATACTTCTATAAATTATGTACACTTTTATAACATATATTTAATTTTATATAGTTTTATAAATTTATATAAATTTATAAATTATTTATATTTATTTAAAATATATTTTATTTTATAAATTATATATAATTTTATACTTATATATATGTATATAATTTTGTATATTAATATAAATATATATACATTTTTAATTTATACTTTTATACCTGTATTTTTTTCAATTTATAAATAGTTTAATACTTTTAAACTTTCATAAATTCAATGTCAGTGTTAAAAATATTTTAAAAAATATAATAATTTTTTTTATTTGTAAAACCATTATTATATTCAATAGCCATATTTTCTATTATGAAAATGGTTTTCAAATAATATAGATTTTATTTTTTTCCATTATTACATTCAATAGTCGTATTTCATCAGGTTTTTAAAATGTAAATGTGATTTTATACTTCATTTATACTCATAAAAAAGGGGTTTGATCATTAAAATTATGAAGTGAAAAATAGTTTTTAAAAGTGAAATATCCTCCATTATATTTATAAATTTCCTTCAATAAGTTTTTGTTTTTTATCATGTGGGGTGATAAACCATTTTTCAATCTTTCCATTTTCTTTCAAGCAATTTATGAGGTCGATATTCAATTGAACATATTTTGTGTATTTATTTTTTCAAATATTAATATTAATGAATCAAATAGGGTTTATATGAACAGATAATGTATGGATTCCAATCATATGACAAAAGAGTATAAATATGGGGTGAAAGAGTTCATCAAGTTTTCAAAAGATCATGCATATGACCCTTCTCAAATCCTTATTCTATGTTTATGCTATTTATATTCAAGAGTAATTAGTCCAGAGGAGTGGAGGAACACTTTATTTTTCACAGAATTGATCGAAGTTATATATTTTGGAATATACATAGGGAAAAACGAATATAGCTAGTGACTAAGATAACATGAAGTTTTATGGATCATCTGATATGATTACAAGTGTGAATAATAAATAAGATTGTATTGAGGATGTGATTATAGGTGTGAATGGTGATGATCAAATTGAGAAAATGAAAATGACAGTTGAAGGTGAACTTTATGATTTCCCAAAATTGTTTGAGAAGTTAAAGAGCCGTTTAAAGACACCATTGCATGTTAGTTAAACTAAATATACATTATTGTCAGCCGTACTAAACCTTTCTCGTTGTTGAAAACCAGAAGAGTAGAGGAATATTTTTCAGCTAAGAACATCAACTCAATATGCAGTGTTGGCAGTTAGACAAAGAAAGATAATGGAAAGCGTAGTAACATTGGAAGTTCAAATTGTTTTTATGCCTAAATACAGCAATATAAAAGTCATTTGGGATGTGTAGGAATTAGTGGAACCTCAATCTGACACACTGTATGATCGGTATGACTCAAGGTGTGTCTTTTTATTTAAAATTGACATTAATTTTAGTAAAAAAGACAAGTGACATACTCAAAAGCAAACAAACACATTCAGGTTATTTTGATACTTTATAAAAACGGTCTATAATTCATTTAGGACATGTAGGAATTATCCTCACCTCAATATGACGCACAATTTCATTGAATGGTATGACTCCACGCGTATCTTTTTATTTAAAATTGGCATTAATTTTAGTAAAAAAGACAACTCACATACTTAAAACTGAGAAAACACATTCATATTGTTTTAATACTTTAATAAAACAACCCATAAGTCATTTTTGACATATAGGAATCACCTACACCTCAATATGATACACGATGTGACTGATATGACTCAAAGTGTTCGTTATCAGTTTAAAATTGACATTTTAGTTCAAAAAGTGCCACTCAATGAAAACCAATAAAACATTCTCAATTTGTCTTTATAATTTAGTACAATGATTCATAATTCATTTTTGATGTGTAGGAATTGGTCTTTCATCAAACCGACACACAATATAACTGATATGAATCAAAGTGTGTGTTTCAAGTTTAAAATGACATTTTAGTAAAAAAGATAAGTGATGTAATGAAAACCAATAAAACACATTCATATTGTTTTGATACTTTAGTAAAACAATCCATAAGTCATTTGAGACATTTAGGAATCATCTTCACCTTAATCCAATGCATGGTGTGAGCAGTATGACTTCAAATGTGTCTTTTTATTTAAAATTGACATTAATTTTAGTAAAAAAGGTAACTAGCATACTCAAAAACGAAGGAAAAAATAGATGGTTTTGATACTTTAGGAAAATGATCCACAAGTCATTTTTTACATGTAGAAATCATCATCACCTCAATCCAATAAATGATGTGTCCGGTATGACTCAAAGTGTCCATTATCAGTTTAAAATCGACATTTTAGTTCAAAAAGTGTCACTCACTGAAAACTGAGAAAATATGCTCGAATTGTCCTAATAATTTAAGATAATTATTCATAAGTCATTTTTTATATATATTAATCAATCTCACATCAAACCTACACACGATGTGACTGGTATGACTCAAAATGCGTGTTTCCAGTTTAAAATGACCTTTTAGTAAAAAATATAAGTGATGTAATCAAAACTGAGAAAACACATTCAAATTATTTTGATACTTTATAAAAGTGATCCATAAGTCATTTGAGATATTTAGGAATTAGTCTCACCTCACTCCAAAGCATGGTGTGACTGATATGACTCCAAGTGCGTCTTTTTATTTAAAATTGACATTAATTTTAGTAAAAAAGACAACTAACATACTCAAAATTGAGAAAACACATTAGGATTATTTTGATACTTTAGGAAAATGATTCATAAGTCATTTGTGATGTGTATTAATTATACGCACCTCAATCCGATACACGATATGTTTGGTATGACTCAAAGTGTCTGTTATCAATTTTAAATTGACATTTTAGTTCAAAAAGTTTCACTCACTAAAACCCATAAAAAATGCTATGATTTTCTTGATAATTTAAGACAATGATTAATAAGTAATTTTTTACATGGGTGAAGTAGTTTCACTTCAAAATGACACAAAATGTGACCATTATGACACAAAGTGCATGTTTCCAGTTTCAAATGAGATTTTATTAAAAAACACAAGTGACATACTGAAAACCAAGAAAATGCATTCAAATTGTTTTGATACTTTAAGAAAATGATCCATAAGTCGTTTATGATATATAAGAATCAGTTTCATCTCAATCTGACACATGGTGTGATCGGTATAATTCCAAGTGTGTCTATTTATTTATAATTGACATTAATTTTAGTAGAAAGAATAAGTGACATAGTGAAAACAAAGAAAAATCATTCGTATTATTTTGATAATTTTGAAAAAAGATTAATAATTAATTTATAACATGTATGAATCAACCCAAACTCAATATGATGCATGGTGTGATCTGTATAACTCTAAGTGTGTCTTTTTATTTGAAATTGATATTAATATTAGTAAAAAGAACCAGTGACATACTAAAAACTGTGAAAAAACATTCAGATTGTTTTGATACTTTAGAAAAATGATCCATAAGTCATTTTTTATGTGTATGAATCACCTGCACCTCAATCTGATGCACACTGTGACTCCAAGTGTATCTTTTTATTTAAAATTGACATTAATTTTAGTAAAAAGGGCAAGTAACATACTAAAAACTGATAAAATACATTCATATTATTTTGATACTTTAGGAAAAAGATCCATGAGTCATTTTTGATGTTTAAGAATCACCCTCAGCTCAATATGATTCATGGTGTGACCTGTATGATTCTAAGAGTTTCTTTTTTATTTAAAATTCACATTAATTTTAGTAAAATGAAAAAGTGACATACTAAAAAATAATCAAACACATTTGCATTGTTTTTATATTTTAGAAAAAAGATACATGAGTCATTTGTGATGTATAAGAATCAAATGAACCTCAATCTAAAGCATGGTGTGACCGATATGACTTTATCTATGTATTTTTATTTAAATTGACATTAATTTTAGGAAAATGAACAAGTGACATACTAAAAACTATGAAAACACATTCAGATTGTTTTGATACTTTAGGAAAATGATCCATGAGTCATTTGTGACATGTAGGAATAAACTGCACCTCAATATGATGCACGATGTGACTGATATGACTCCAAGTGTGTCTTTTTATTTTAAATTGACATTAATTTTAGAAAAAAGAACAACTTACATACTAAAACCTGAGTAAAAACATTCAAATTGTTTTGATACTTTAAGACAACGATCCATGAATCATTTGTGACATGCTCTAACCATAATCCGACGTATTGTAATGACCTGAAAATTACGTATATTTTTTTTTAATTATATGGAATTATTATGAGACTGTAAAATTTAACGACACATGATTCCGAGGCCTGGAGAGCCTGGGAAGGAATTTTGAACTTTTTTTAAGGTACGTTCAGTAAACATGCGGGCAAGATTTTCTATCTTTTGAACCGGTGCTCGTACTAAAAGTACGAGGGCACAGTTGAATTTGCAGCACCGATATTCGCTTAAAGGAAGCTTAACTTTGACCAGCAAGGGTCGGATGAAAAAGTTAAATTTCAGACCTTTTGAAAAATAATAATAAAATAACTGAAGGTTATTTTATCTTTTTTTAAACTGTTGAGTGATGGTGGTGGAACCGTAAGGTAACTGGACATTAAATGAAATTTTTTAATAACCTGTTACACTTGTTTGTGTAATCTCATGCTCAGGCAATTAATTAGTTCATTAATTGTAGTTCATTAATGAACCACATTAATGAACCAAGAGTTAAACACCTTAACTTGACATTAAATCAAAAGGTTGGCGAAAGGTTTTGGGCGGCCGTGGGAGAACTCTCAAAGAAGCATTGGAGGAAATCCTCTCCCACGAAGAACGAACGACGCCATTGAGGATTCGATCTAGTGATTGACGAACGCTAAAAAACATCTTTAAAAAACAGATTCTCTTCCTTCGTCATCAGCGAAATCCAATGTGTTCAAGGTAGGGGTGTTGTTTATTCAAAGTGAATTATTGATTCAACCTATCCCATTCTTGAATTATATGATGAACGTGGGTCAACCAACTAATGGGTTGATCTGCAAATCATTTGAATCTGTGGGTGGTTATTGCAGAAAATTAATCTGGGTATTGATTTGATTACTTTCCCTTGTTAAAACACTAATGCGGAGGGCGCGAGCCAATCCAAACAAGTCCCAGACCCACCACCACTCTCGGCTTTGATGTGTTCTTCATGGGTGAATGTTCAACTTAATGGAAACATGAAACCGAGGGCCACGTAGTGATGGTGGTGTCCCGAGAGGCCCGTAGGTGAAGACGTGAAGAAAATCGGACCAACGGAGCTTCACTGGTGGCCCGCAAAAGTGCCACCGGCATGACACGACCAGCGCGGCGGTGGCTGGCTCTCGCCAGCCGCGAGGAGGTGGCGACGCCCACAGGCACCATGGAGGACAGGGGAGGCTGACCGATGTCAGCCACGTTGATGGCGGGTGGCGCACCGTGGCTCCGTCCACGATGGTGGTGGACTCACATCCGTGGGGACTGGTCAACTGGAAGGGCAGCGCTAACCTGGTGCCACTGTTGGAAGACCCGAACATACCCGCGTCTGTTTGAGGGAGCTGGGACTGCGCCCAACTGCCGGTCACGGCTGACTAATGAACTGGGCCAGGCCCAATTGGACCAGTCTAGGCCCAGTCGGTCTGGGCCGGTTTGGGTCAGACTTGAGTCGGGTCGGGTCGGGTCTGTCCGACCGAGTCAGACTGGACCCAGACCTAGTTTGACTGAGTTACGCTTAAAGAGCCATAACTCCTAAACCAGATGTCCGTTTGACAAACCATCTACGACAATGGAAACCTTGGGACGAGGTGGTCCTTTTGAGATAATCTACTTGAGTTTTGGATAAAGTTTAAGTATGACTAGGTTGGATCAAACTCAAATCCAACTGGGCCTTCGGTACTAAAATTCCTATAACTTATAGACCGGGCGTTCGATTGACACGTCTTCTATTGAATTAGAACCCTTATGCCATGGAGGTTATTTGGGGTACTTCTTCATGAGACTTCATGGAAATTGAGTTATAACTGATGACTTGAGGAGTAGAATATATGGAACTCAAGCGCACCAAGTGTGGGAATCCTGTGGCTGGCTGTCAAGTGGAGAGAAACCCTTTGTGGATCGACATTAATGAATTATGACCATATGTGGATCAGTGAATTACGAACATGTGTGGATCGATGACTTACGACCCTGTTTGGATTAACGACTTATGAACCTGTGTGGATCGACGACTTACAACCCTGTGTGGATCGAACACTTACGACCCTATGTGAATCAATGACTTACGACCCTGTGTGGATCAACAGTAGCGCAACCCGATGAGGACCAGCCCTAGAGCGGACCATCCTTGATTATCAACTTACGAACCTGTGTGGATTGATGACTTACAACCCTGTATGGATTGGTGACTTATGACCCAGTGTGGATCAACATTGGAATGACTTCATCATGGTACAATAGTGTAACTTCTCAACAGAATAAGATGATTTAGCTTTACGAATAATCATCATTATTCATGTTCTTTAAGTTATATACCTAGTGTGAGTTGTCTTTTACTTTGTTCTTTGTGATTGAGTTCATGTTTTGTGGTTTTTCCTTTGTGGAATTCCGGGAGACCTTCGGGGGTCTCGGGGTCCCTACTGGGTATTGTTATACTCACCCCTACATGATCTTTACCCACACCTTTTTGTGTCTTGTGAAGACGACAAACAACTTTGACCATGTTTTGTGAGCCAAGACTAGATGGTGCATGTAGGTGACCAGTTGACGTGGAGAGCCGCAGTGAAGAGCTGTACCTACCCTTCAGGTAGGATCCTTGGCGGATGACCTAAGGAGTTGTTTTTCCTTTTTTTGTACTTTATTTTAGTTGGGTTTGTATATTGGCCCATTCTACTTCAGTTTACACTTTTACTTTTAGCAGTTATACTTTGTGGTTTTCTTCTATTGTGTACTTAGTCTGTGTGTGTACAGGTTTAAAGGAAATGAATTCCATTTTTAGGGATATGCCTTTCCGGTTCTAGTCTCCAACCCCTGAACTATGGAAGACATGCTTGGGGTAGTCACGACATAGTCCCTGGGGGACGGGTCATGAAAAAGTGGTATCAGAGGAGTCAGTTCTACCGAAGAACTAAAACTATGGTCTTTTCAATGGGGTAATAGTGTTAAGTTTTTTGAGTATGGTTTTTAGTTCAGGGAGTCCAGTGTTGGTGCAGAAGAAGACATATCCAAACAATAGGACCCTGAATTCTAATTTCTGACTCGATGCATGAAAACACTGATTGCGTGTGTTTTTGAAATGTTTTTTATTTTGATCTATTTTGAGTCAGCTCACTAGGTATAACTTATTGATCATGGCACATCTGTTTCTTTACAGGATGTTGCCGCATAGACAGCCAGCCAGGATTCCGGTGATAGATCACGACAATGGACCACCAAGTGATGGTGATTTGGTGCAAGACCCTCTTATAGTGATGGTACCTTCGGGTGGTGTACCAGTAGTACCACTAACTATAGGACAGCGGTTGCCACCATCCCCACCAGCAGACGTTGCACACTGACTCGGTGCGCTACACAAGTTCTAGAGACAGAGGCCTCTAAGGTTTCGAGGTGAGACAGATCCATAGGTAGCTAAGGACTGGCTGAAGGTTGTGGCACAAGTTTTCGATTTGGTCGAGACACCAGCAGACCAGATGGTGATCCTAGCTGCTAGCCTCTTTCAGGGCACAATATAGAGATGGTTGATCCTGGCGTTCCAGTTGCATGATGAGGCGACCCTCACCTGGTTAGACTTTGAGAGCCTATTTAGGGAGGAGTTTTTACCAGTTATGCTATGCTCTGTGCACATTTAAGAACTACTGCACTTACAACAGGGCGGCCTGACAGTAGCCCAGTACTCAGTGAGATTCACTAACCTCTCCTTCTACTCCACTGACATGGTATGAGACCCTTTCTTTAGGGATCAGACCATTGAGCAGGGTCTTTGATAGGATATTAGAGTGTTGATGATATCACTCAACATACTGACGTAGGCTGGAGTTCTAGAGCGAGCAATTCTAGTAGAGATCTTTCTAGCTGAGCAGACACTGACAGCGAGAGCCACCATGGGACGACACGTAGTCAAGTCATTTACAATAGGCAGTAGGAAAATGTTATAGAGGCCTAAGTGGACCAGACCTTCTAGTGGATGACCCCAGGATTTAGGGTCGGAGGGGTGGAGCTCATGGGATAGATGAGGTCATCAGAGGAGCAGTCTGTGCTAATCGTATGACGGGCAGGGTCACATGGATCATGACTGCCCGACCCACTGCACTGACGATCAACAGACGGTAGAGGGATTGTCTAGGAATAGGTAGAGATTTGAGTGGGGAGGTCCGCATGGCAATGGATGTGGAAGAGGAGATGACTTTGCAGAAGGTGATGGGCGGTGATTTGAGGTTCTACCGCCACCACCTCCAGGTGGTCCACACCGACCTCAGGGAGCTGTTGGATAGGGATGAGCTTAGATTTAGGAAGCTATGTCCTATGAACATGGTGCTCCAGAGATTATTTGAGTTACAATCTGTGTCTAATACACCCTAGCTGCAGTTCTTATATACATAGGTTCCAGTCACTCTTTTATTTCCTTTTCTCGTTCTCTGAGCTTAGAGATTCTGATGGATTTGTTGGCTCGATTCTTACGTTTAGAGACTCCTACAGGAGAGGATTCGATGATTATGTACTATTTACGGTAGTGTGATCTTACTCTAGGAGGTGAGAGCTTTGGTTGGGATCTCCTAGTAGCAATATTAAGGCCTTACGATGTCATCTCGGGTATGGAATGACTATCCACAGTCCATGCTTAGATTGACTATTTTAGGCACAAAGTGTGGTGTGTCCACCAGGATGGAACCATGTTTTCCTTCACTGGTGAGAAAGGAACCTTTGCAGCTCATGATGGACTTTCTCAGAGGAGGGTGCAGATGATCACTCATCTGTTGTCTAGCCTTACCCTCAAAGAAGTTTATGAGAGGAGTTCGAGCTATCCTATAGTGGTGGACCAGTATGCTGTTGTCTTTACTGAGGATGTTTTGGGACTACCTCCTCCTAGCGAGGTATAATTCTATATCAACATATACCTCAGGACAACAACGATATCTACACCAGCATATCTGATGGCTCCCGCGGAGCTTCGTGAGTTAAGGGTACAACTAGAGTACTTATAGGGAAAGGGGTCCATAAGGACTAGTGTTTCTCTATGGGAAGCCCCGATTTTGTTCACCAAGAAAGAAGATGGGAGTTTGAGGCTTTGCGTGTACTATCGGTGCCTGAACTAGGTGACCGTAAAGAACAAGTATCCACTCCTGAGGATTTATGATCTCTTAGATCAGCTGAAGGGAGCTTGGTGGTTTTCGAAGATAGACCTCAGATCAGGCTATCATCGGCTCAGGGTATGAGATGAGGATGTACTGAAGACGACCTTCAGATGCCGGTATGGCCACTATGAGTTCTTGGTGATTTCTTTTGACGTGACCAACACCCCACTAGTGTTAATGGGACTCATGAACAGGATCTTCTCTTCTTACCTTGATCGCTTCATGGTGGTCTTCATTGACTACATCTTGGTGTAATCAATGTTGGAGGATGAGCACACCACTCATCTACAAATAGTTCTAAATACACTCCGAGAGCACTAGCTTTATGGTAAGCTCTCGAAGTTCCAATTATGGATACGAGAGGTCTAATTTCTAGGGCACATTATCTTAGAGGTTGGAGCTGCAGTGGATCTGACAAAGATAGAGGCAGTGCTTTCTTGGGAGCCACCCAGGAGCGTGATCGAGGTACGAAGCTTCCTGGGGTTGGATGGGTACTATCAAAGATTCGTACCTGAATTTTTCAAAAGTAGAAACACCCTTTTCAGCTTTGGAAAAGAAAGGAAAACCTTTCTTGTGGATAGAGAGATTCCAATAGAGTTTCCAGGAGCTGAGGCAGATATTGATGAGTGCCCCCATCTTGAGGCTACCAGAAGAGGGTGTTGGGTATGTAGTCTACTATGACACATCAAAGACCGGACTAGGATGTGTCCTGATGTAGGAGTGAGTGGTTATCACCTATGGATCTTGACATTTGAGATAACAGGAACATAACTATGCTACCCATGACTTGGAGTTAGCATAAGTGGTCTTTGCATTGAAGATGTGGTGGCACTACTTGATGGGTGAATGATTTACTATCTACTTTGATCACAAGAGTCTCAGGTATATATTCTCACAAAAGAACCTAAAACTAAGAGAGCGAAGATAGATGGAGTTCCAATAGGACTATGACTTTGAGATAGTCTATATTCATAGGAAGGGGAACATGGTGGCACACACTCAGCAGGAGGTCTGGTTTACAATTTCTGAGTGAGGTGACAAAGCATCTAGCCGCATCGTAGTTATCCTTCATGGACAGAGATGGAGCATCTTACCTCCAGTCTATGACAGTTACTTCCCTACTCCTTCAGTGAGTCAAGGAGGCACAACTTAGGGATATTGACTATGAGACTCGACATGTTCAGATGTCCTTAGGAAAGGCTCCTTAAGTATTTTCTAAAGGTGGGGAGCATGTCATCCTTTTCAGAGGACATATCATGGTACTAGTGACACTATGAGAGGAGGTGTTGAGGGAGTTCCACACATCCCCTTTGGCAGTACATCCTAGTGTGACGAAGATGTACCAGGACCTCCGACGTCAGTACTAGTGGTTAGGGATGAAGAAATCATTAGCGAAGTTTGTTTCACGATTCCTCACTTATCAGCAAGTGAAAATTGAGCATCAGGTTCTAGAAGGCTTAGCTCAGCCACTCGAGGTACTATAGTGGAAGTGGGATGACATCTCCATGGAGTTTGTGATAGGGTTACCACAAACGTCCAGGGGCCACGATTCCATCTGGGTGATCGTTGACCGACTCACCAAGTCGGTCCACTTCCTACCCATACAAGAGCAGGGATCAGTAGAGGGATTGGGAAGCCTCTATGTACAGGAGATAATACGACTTTCACAGGGTGCCATCGGTGATCATTTCAGACCGTGACACTCATTTTACATCTCATTTTTTGAAGAGATTATAGGAGGCATTTGGGACTCAGCTACGCTTGAGCACCACCTTTCACCCTCAGACAGATGGTCAAACAGAGTAGACCATACAAATGCTTGAGGACATGATTCATGCCTGTGTCCTTGATTTTGGCCATAGGTGGGAGGATCACTTTCCCTTGGTGGAGTTTTTATACAACAAAAACCATCACTTCACCATTAGCATGACACCATTTGAGGCTTTGTACGGGTGACCCTATAGATCACCTCTATACTGGACATACCCAAGGGAGTCAACACTTATGGGTCCAGAGTTGGTACGAGCTACCACATAGAAGATGCAGATCATCCAAGAGTGGATGAAGATTGCACATAGCAGGCATAAGTCTTATGCTGATAGGAGACGAATACCCTTGGGAGTTTGAGGAAGGAGGTCATGTTTTCCTTCGAGTATCACCTCGACGAGGATTGTGGAGATTTATCCAAGGCTAAAAGCTATCTCCAAGGTTCATTGGACCTTTACAGATTCTCAGTAGAGTTGGTGAGGTGGCATAATGCCTAGATCTTCCCCCACAGATGCACCAGGTGCATAATGTTTTCCATTTGTCACAGCTGAAGAGATACGAGCATGATCCATCACACGTTATCGACTGTGACGAGATGGACATTGATTATGGGGAGACATTCATGGAGTTCTCGATGGAGATAGAGGATCGATAAGAGTAGGTCCTTCATGGATGGTCGCACTACTAGAAAATGGGGTTTTGGATACCCCTGACATGGGCGACCGCCATTGGTGCCCTATAGTGACCTCCAACGATGGTCACAATACTTCTAAAAAAAAAATCACCCCCCGATCCCAAACCCGAACCCTACCCCCTACCCCCATAGCCGCCCATTCCCTCCCTTGTCACACCGGCTCTGGCTCCCCCGTAATGCCTCCCCTCCCTCACTTCACTAGCGATACCACACCACCAACACCACACTGGCTCTGCCTCTGATTTCCACTGACGCCGTCACCATCACCTACCTCGCCGCACCGCCCATCCCCTCCCTCGCTACACCGATGCTACCCCACCACCTCCTCCTCCAGCTCCCCACCATCGTTGGTGGATATCCCCTCCTTCACCGCACAGCCTTCGACTCCGGATCCCCTCTACTTCCCCTCCTCTCCCTCATAGCACCACCTTCGGCTCCCCTCGGTTCTGAATTTGTCGCGCTATAAGGTATTCCCCAATTTCCATTTTAAGGTTTTAATTTTGGGAAATTTACAGCATAAATTTTACATGCATGAAGATTATATGAATATTTTGTGTGAATAAAAAGTGTGTAAATGTAATTTCATGTGTATACAGGTTTGTGTTCATGAAGAATTATGAAACAATGTGTGTTGATAGTGTGTGAATGAGAAGACTTCACACTTTAATTGAAGTTAGAAGTTAAATACATTGTAGAGTCCATGTATATGTTGATTTTATTGATATTATAAGTTGTGTTGTTATTTGATTTATACCATTATTGTGTTTATCACATGTCTCTATGTGTGTGTGTGTATCCTGTGAGAAAATGTTTGAGGTTTGACCACATGTGTGTGCTTGCATAGCCCATGAGACCCATGTTTGAGTTTAATCACATGTGTTTCAATACTATAGGTTATTATTAATATTATATGATGTTCCTTTATATTATATTAATCCATGTTTCAATGTGACTTACTGTGTATATTTTATAGGTAGAATTGAGATGGAATTTAGAGTGATGTATCAATATTTTTTTTACATTCTTGTTATTTGCTACACTTTTATCGACCTAACACTTTGGGGGTATTTGGGTTTTTACTATATGACTTGAGATACCTACCATGGATTATGATTTTTCATTATTTATTGACTTTATTATGTTATTGTTTATCCTTTTCTTTATTGATACCAAGGGTATATTTTCTGCACTGATGACATTCAGAACCTTACTGCTAGTAAAAGACATCTTGCATAAAAGGATATCTGCTTGAGGCCATGAGGAACACTGTATTAGACCCTGTGATCCAACATGGGGCATCACATTCATTTTCCCGCATATTATCTATTGATAACATTAGTGAAGATAGATTGGTATTTTTTTTGTTCTATAATTGTATATATTTGATGTTATCCTTGATATAGATTAGTTATTTTTCCATAAATTAGAGATTTATTGCTATATTTGATGGTTAATATTTACTACATCTGATGGCACAAAGGCAGTGAGAAATTATTTGTACAATGATATAGTTTCTCTGAGTTTGAGAATATTGTTCATCACTAATTGATTTTGGGCACTTTCATCATAAATTATATTTGTTGATTTATTGGTAGGCATTAACTTAGTCTCTAAGGTTGATAGTTCAAGATTTGCATTTGATGATTTTTTTCATGTACCACATATGCATGCAGGTTATAATATTCCTTTCTTAAAAAATGTTTACTCTATGGAATTATAGACCAAATTCATTCTTAATATATTTTCTTGAATATAGAATCATCATTAGATTTACCATACCAATATGGTGGCGATGACATGGGATTTCACTTCCATTCCATTATCTATTCTCTTGTTTATTATTCAGAGATATAAATTGTTTATTTTATCGATGGTCCATATGCAATTGGAAAATCTTTATTTTAAATATATTTGATATGAAAAATTCATGTAATATTAAGTCTTGTAAAAATGTTTGTTATATAGATATTATTATGGATAAGAGTTGGATTGATCTTCCAAATCAAATGTCTCGAGAATATTTTAAGGGAATTATACAGTTTATTGAGTTCACTGGAGGATTTAAAAGTGACTTTATTATTTGTCCATGTAGAAAATGTGCAAACAGATATTAGTTTACACGAGATACCGTGAGGGAGCACCTATTTTTGAACGGATTTCCGAAAAATTATAAGAGTTGGAATCTTCATGGGGAAGAATATATTTGTCATCAAAATACAGATGCAGTTCAGATGGATGTTGATGCGAGGATGAATGATCCAATGCATGAAATGCTTACTGAAATGGTAAGTGGATTGGCTCATGAAGGCATTGACATCCAGAATGTTGAGACCAGTGAGATAAATCTACGCTCTAGTGCAGATTGTGATTTGAGGAGGTTTTATAAAGTACTTGATGATGAAAAAACAAAATTATATCTCAGATGCACTGCTTATAATAAATTGTCATTTATCGTGGAGTTTTTTCATTTGAAGACTTTGAATAAGTGGTCAAACACATCATTTTACATGCTATTGGTGTTATTGAAAAAGGTTCTTCCTATCGACTCTAAGATTCCTGAGTCGTATTACCATGCTCGTAAGTTGACAGAGAACTTAGGTTTTATATATGAGACCATAGATTCATGTGAATTTTTTTTATGTTATTTAGAAAAGAAAATTTCCATTTGGATATTTGTACGGTCTGTGGCGCTTCCAGGTGGAAAGAGAATAGGGGAAATTAGACTCATCAAAGTCAGACCGCGAAACAGGGAAATTCTATTGCTGTAAAGAAAATGTGTTACTTTCCCCTAAAACTGAGGTTGAAAAGATTTTTTTATGACATCTAAAATTTTCTAATTTAATGAGATGGCATGCAGAAAGAAATCAGGAAAGTGATATGTTAACCCACATAGTAGAATCTCGTACATGGAAGGATTTTGATAAGAGACACCCCGACTTTGCTAAAGATGTTTGTAATGTCTGATTGGGGTTGGCAGTAGATGGTTTCAATCCATTCAAGTCTATGGTTAGTGAAACTCATAACACATGGAATGTGGTGTTGGTTATATATAATCTTCCTCCATTTCTTTGTATGAAGCAACAATTTATATTAATTTCCACTCTTATTTATAGACCTAGAAGTCCAGAGGATAAGATTTATGTTTAACTTCAGCCATTGATTGATGAGTTGAATGAATTTTGGGGCGATAGTGTGATGACTTATGACTGTGAAATGAATGAAATGTTCAAACTGAAAGCTTCTTTATTGTGGATGATCAATGACTTCCTAAATTATGCAAATTTATTAGGATGGACTGCGAAAGGGGAATTTGATTTCCCTTGTTTCAATAAAAGTAAAAAATATGTATAGCTTAAACATTCCAGAAAATGGGCATACATGGGTCATAGAAATTTTCTCCCACCTCATCACAGGTTCAGAAGGGAAAGAATGACATTTGATGGTTCTAGAGAGTTTATCCTAGCACCAAAGATCATGACAAGAATCTAAATGTTATTGAAAATTGAGGAAGAAAACATTTTCATGGTATATGAATTTTAGGATTTGGTGGATCATCCATTACCTAATATTCGTGGTGTGGGTAGATAGCCCAGTCACAATTGGAAAAAGAAAAGTATTTTTTACAATCTCCCCTATTAGAAAACTAACATGCTAAGACATAATTTGGATGTCATGCACATTTTTTTTGTGATAATATATTGTGTACCATTTTTGGTGTCAGTGGAAAATCAAAGGACCATGTTAATGCACGTCGTGATTTGGAAGAAATGGGTTTAAGGAAGCAGTTTCATTTACAGTTAGCTGAGGGAAACAAGGTATATATGCCTACTGCATAGTATACGATGATTATAAAGGAGAAAGAGAAATTTATTTCCATTTTGAAGATGCTCAAGGTGCCTGATGGTTACTCTTCTAATATTTCAAAGTGTGTGAATATTACGAGTAGGACATTTCAAGGGTTGAAAAGTCATGAAAATAACATAATACTTCAGTAGTTGATTCCAATCGTAATTTTTGATTATTTATCCCCCAATGTTGTTCAACCTTTGATTGAGATGAGTAATTTTTTTAGACATCTTTGTTTAAGAAATCAACGAATGAGTGATTTAAAAAGTTTACAGGACCGAATTGTACTTACGCTTTGTCACTTTGAGAAATTGTTTCCCCCAAATTTTTTGATGTTATGGTTCACTTGACAGTGCACCTAACTGATGAAGTAATGGCTACTGGTACAGTGCAATTCAAGTGGATGTATCATATTGAGCGGTATCTGAATATATTGAAATGATTTTTACGCAACAGAGCTCGTTCGGAGGCATCAATAACCAATGGTTATTTGATGGATAAGTGTACTACTTTTTTGTACAGAATATCTTATGGATGTTGAAACAAAATTAGATAAGCCATATTGGATTCATGATGGTCTAGTTGGAGAAGGAACCATATTTGATATGGATAACATCGAGTGGATACAAGCCCATCAATATATCTTGTTCAATACTCCATCAGTTGCACCATTAATGCAGTAAGTGTCTTATCACTTTTATTGTTTAACTTTTCCATATTTTGTTTTCATAAGTTGATCATTTAAACATCGTGCTATCATTTGCAGGAAACACATTAATGAGTTAAAAGAAGAGATGTCTCGTACGACTGAGTATCAAATTCAACAATCTCATTATGCGTCATTTCATGATTGGTTCAAGGATTTTGTATGTATAAATTGATTTTCATTATGAGTGAAGTATTATACTAATTTATTTCTGTATAAATCATTATTGAATTTTGTGAATTATGTAGGTTCATAACCTGAGGGAGTTAGGTGACCCCACGCTAACTGAAGAATTTATCTAACTAGCTAAGGGTCCATCTATAACGGCCCGTCGTTATAAAGCTGTATATGCTAATGGTTTTCGATTT
>CAUJRU010002157.1:0-91574 GCA_963277665.1 Viscum album | reverse complement strand
ATGTAGCCACTGATTAATCTAAGCTGGGACCCACATAGGATACTAGACCAACTAAGCTATCGGACCCATGTAGGATACAAGACTAGCTACTCTATCGGACCCATGTAGGATACTACAACAGAGGTCAAATACTGTCGGACCCACGTAGGATACAAGAATAATAGTACTGCCAGACCCACGTAGGATACAAGAATAGTAGTCATCGTCGTCGAACCCATGGAGGATTTCAGTACGGTCTTCATCGCTGCTCAACCCACGGAGGATTTCAGTGCTGTCGTCGCTGTTGCCGAACCCATGAAGGATTTCAGTGTAGTTGTCATCGTCGTCGCAGTCGTAGCCAGCTCTAGTGTTCCCGTAAACAGCATGCTCGATTCCGGGAGGGTCCGCTCCACGAGCCAAGGGGGTCGATACATCAACTGACACATTTTTCAGATTTGATGTATCCCAATGTTCCATTTCAACAAAAGGAACTCAATTTGATACACGGTGCGTCAATCGGACGCCTGGTCTGAGAGTTATTTGTTTTTTTCCTTCTAGGGGCCCAGTTGGTTTTCAAGTCAAAACCAACCCGACCACACTCCAACTATGTTCAAACCTCAAGAAGTGTAATAAAAAAGGTCCGTCTCACTAAGAGGAATCCAACAAAGTCGATGGCACGTCAATCGGACGCCCGGAGCTCATGTTATAAGCATTCCCGTTTAGAAGGCCCGGTTGGTTTCGAGTTCGAACCAACCCGGCCATAGAAAAAGTTCTCCTAAACCTTGAGTGTAATATACCGAACCGACTGCCTCGATCCAAGGATCTCATCTCAACTTCCACTGCGTCGATCGGAGGTCCGTAGCCCAAGATACGAGCATTTAAATGAACCTCCCGGTTTTAGGGGGTTTTGGGCCAGGACCGACCCGGCCCAAGACCCCCTGGGTTGGCCCGAACCTGGTCTGGGTATGGCCCATTAGGGCGCAGCCTAGCCCAGCCGGCGTGGCCCGGCCCAATATTGGGCGGTCCGGCCCAGTGCGGCCGGTCCAACCTGGGCGGTCGGTTGGCCTGGCGCGGGCGCGACCAGCGTGGCCAGACAGCTCGCCGCTGGCCGAGCTCTCGCGGAAAGGGTGTGGGGGGGGGGGGGGGCTGCCCCCATATTTGATTGAGAAATGCCCCCCCCCCCCCTGCATGGGGGCCCCACCCTTTTCTAGTCGAGGGTTACGAACCCTGGATATCTCAAAAACCGGCCGGCCGGTGTGCCACCGCAGGACCCCCCGTCCCCCCGCGGGTCCCGCCCTCCTTTCACCAGTAGCTGGCGGCTCCGGCCACCGCTCCACACACCACTGCGGCGTTAGGCCATGACCTTTTTAGACCTCCATGGAACGACGGCGCCGCGCCCCTTCACCGGGGCTCGACTCCGGCCGTGGCTTCGTTCGGCCTCAACGGCGCCGTGCTTCTTCGCTGCATTCCTCTTGTTTTCACGTGGTGTCGTTGCACCGCACAGGCTTTGTTCGTATCGCAACAAGTACAAATTCAAAGGGGGATGAGGGTCATCCGTTTTCGTGCGGTCTAACCTCCTCCCATTATAATGATAACAGGCGGTCCAAAATATAAGTTGAAGAACGGAAAAGAATATTCATGAATAAATTTATCCCCTAACTAAAGGAGTTTTCGAACGCTGATCATCACGGAGAAACAGCGTCGCGGTAGACGACGTCGTGGAAGATGACATCATGGAATGAGGATCCATATACGTCGTTGGTGCACGCCCGATGAAGGTTGCGGAGTCCCCCTCTCCTTGACGCAGAATGAAGATCGAGAAGCGTGTCGGTGTTCTTCGCATTCTTCTCCAAGGAAGAAGAAGATCTCTAAGACTTGAGCTCTCTTCTCCCAAATATCTCCACACAACGATTCAACCAATAATAAAATAAGGATTTGCTTTATTTTATTACTCACGCCAACCCTTTTCGAAATTCAAAATATCACAATCAATTAATTGACTTTAATTTATGAGCGTTTAATAATCCAAATTTAATTTCGAGAGTTGACATGTCATTAAAATGGGGGGTGCGGGTGTGTTACACAAATAAATGCACGTGGGAAGTTTTAAGGGATTTGAAGAGGTGGGGATCATGTGGGACCCACTTCACTAATATCCTACCTAGTGGAGTTAGGATGTAGTGGGTCCCACTCCAACCACCATGCATAGGATATACTGCTTAGAATAGAAAATAAAAATTGTTGCACAAATTTTTACTTCATTCCTTAGTTAACCTATTTTTTTTAATAACCTCACCCAAGTAAACGCAACTCTAGAAAAGGTGTTTCTAATCAAATATCGGCACAGTGGTTTCAACGGTGCCTTCGGATTTCGATTCCGTGCACCAGTTTAAAAGTAATAAAAATCCGCTCGTTCGTTCACTGAACGTACCCGAGCTAAACTTCAAAAATTGATTCCGGGCACGCCAGTCCTCAGAATCAGGTGCCGTCAGAAACTGCGTACTCGTAAAATCCCAAATCAAAATTAGGAAAAAATTCCCATTGAAATTTAAGAGTATTTACATTACTCCCACCTCAAGGATTTACGTCCCCGTAAAGATACAACACAAACTAGGGGAACAAATGAGGGTACTGAGCACGCATCTGAGCCTCCCGCTCCCAATTTCTCTCCTGGAGGTTCCCCGTACTGCCATCTGATGCGCAATAGAGGAATCGACCGCCCACGTAGGACCCTCTCTTGTCGATCCTCGGTCTCCACCAGGACCTCCGCAAAAGTCTCCCCATCATCAAAGCCTAATTCCACATGGTCAATGATGTGTGTCGGGTCATGCACGTATCTCCTCAGCTGAGATACGTGGAAGACGTCGTGCACCCGGTGCAACTGAAGTGGTAGAGTTAGGCGTTAATCCACCTCGCATATCCTACTAAGAACCTTTAATGGTCCGATGAAGCGCTGAGATAACTTTCCGCCCCGGCCAAATCTCTATAATCCACGTCGAGGTGAGTCCCGCAAGAAGACATGGTCGCCATCCTAGAACTCTAGTGGTCTCTGCCTCCTGTCATCATAAGACTTATGTTGGCTCTGAGCTGTCCTCATCCGCTCCTGGATGACCTGGACCTTCTCTGTCATGGTCAGGACCATCTCTGGTCCTACAAGTGCTGACTCCCCAGGGTCTATCCATCACAGAGGTGATCTACAAGGTCGGTCGTACAATGTCTCGTATGGTGCCATCCCGATGGTGGAGTGGTAGCTGTTGTTGTACGAGAACTCCAACAAGGGTATGTGGTCCTCCCAACTACGACCAAAGTCAAGGACACATGCACGAAGCATGTCCTCTAGAGTCTGAATGGTCCTCTTTGTCTGACCATCCGTCTGAGGGTGAAATGTGGTGTTCAGTCGTAGCTGCGTCTCGAATGCCTCCTACATTCCCTTCCAAAGCTGGGAAGTAAAGAGAGCATCTCGACCGGAGATGATATATGATGGCACACCATGAAGCCGTACGATCCCTAGTAGAGGCGTCCCAAGACCTCTATTGAGCCCTACTCTCTGATGGGTAAGAAGTGGGCCGACTTGGTGAGTCAGTCGACAATCACCCAAATGGAGTCGTGACCACTGGAAGTGTGTGGAAGTCTAGTCACAAAATCCATATATATCCCATCCCACTTCCACTCTGGGACCTCCAAGGGTTGTACCAAGCCTGCTGGTACCCAGTGCTCCAGCTTTACCTGCAGGCTGGTGAGGCATCGAGAAACAAACTCCACCACAACCTTCTTCATACCCGGCCACCAGTGTTGTCGTCTGAGATCCTGGTATATCATCGCTACCCCTGGATGTACCGCTAAATAGAAAGTCTGAAACTCTCTCAGAACCTCCTCCTGCAATGCAGCTGGTACCATGGTACATCCTTTGTAAAGGATGTTGTGCTCTCCTACTAAAGAGAATCCATCAGGTGCCTGTCCTGAGGATATCTGTGCACGTCGTGTCTCATAGTAAACGTCCCCATGTTGTGCCTCTCTAACCAGCTGTAGTAGTGGAGGAGTGACTATGAGTGACTGAAGAAAGGCTGCTCCATCTCTATCCACGAAGGATATCTGCAAAGCGGATAGCTGCTATGTCGCCTCCCTGAGTAGCTGAATGCTCGTCCTCCTGCTGAGAGCATCGGCTACTAAGTTCCCCTTTACAGGAGTATAGATTATCTCAAAGTCATAATCCTGGAGGAACTCAAGCCATCGCCGATGTCTCAGATTTAAGTCCTTCTGCGAGAAGATGTACCAGAGACTCTGATGGATAGAGTAGACTGAAAAGCGCTCACCCCTCAGATAGTATCACCACATCTTCAGAGAAAAGACCACTGCTGCTAACTCCCGGTCATTGGTAGCGTATTTCTGCTCATGCTGCCTCAACTGACGTGATCCATATGCAATCACTGCCCACTCTTTCATCAGGACGCATCCGAGTTCGGGGCCTGATGCATCGCAGTTGACTACGTACCCCACTCCCTCCTCTGGCAGCCTCAAGATAGGTGTGCTGGTCAATCTCTGTCTCAGCTCCTGGAAGCTCTGCTGACATCTATCTAACCACATGAAGGGTTTCCCCTTCTTCGTCAAATCTGAAAGTAGTGCAGAAACTATGGAAAAGTCTGGCATAAATCTCTAGTACTACCCAGCTAGACCCAAGAAACTCCGCACCTTCGTCACTCTCCTGGGTGGCTCCCAAGCTAGCACTACCTCGATCTTCGCAAGGTCCACCACAACTCCCAACTCAGAGATGACGTGTCCCAAGAAGTGTACCTCACGTAACCAGAATTGACACTTCGAGAGCTTATCATAAAGCTGGTGCTCTCGGAGTGTGTCTAGTACAACGCGCATGTCGTAGGCATGCTCCTCCTCAGTGGTCGAGTATATCAAAATGTCATCGATTAAGACAACGACAAATCGCTCAAGGTGTGACTGAAAAATCCTTTTCATGAGACTCATGAAAACCACTGGAGCATTGGTTATGGCGAATGGTATAACCAAGAACTCATAGTTTCCATACCGACATCTGAAGGCCGTCTTCTCCACGTCGTCGTCCCGAACTCTGAGCTGATGATAGCCTGACCTGAGGACTATCTTCGAGAACCACCGTTCTCCCTTGATCTGATCGAAGAGGTATTCAATCCTAGGTATCGGATAATTGTTCCTCACAGTCACCTGGTTCAGGCGACGATAGTCGACACACAGTCGCAAGCTCCCGTCCGCCTTCTTGGTGAACAATATCGGGGAAGCCCAGGGTGAAACACTGGGTCAGATGAATCTATTTCCCTTCAAGCCCTCCAGTTGTACCCATAGCTCTCGAAACTCAGCGGGATCCATCCGATATGCTAGAGAGGATATCGGGGTTGTCCCGGGGTACAGGTCAATATAAAAGTATACCTCTCTGCGAGGAGGTAGTCCTGGAACATCGTCAGGAGAAACGTACGCATACAGATCCACCACTACTGGAAATCTTGGGCTCATCACGTCAACTGCTCCTAGGATGAGGCTAGCCAACTGATGAGTGATGGGTTGTCCTCTCCTCTGTGTGAGTCCATCCTGCGCTGAAAAGGCTCCCTTCTCAATGTAATGACCCATAAATTTCAATGGAAATTTTTTCTTAATTTTTTTTGGGATTTTACGAGTACGCAGTTTCGGACGACACCTGATTCCGAGGCCCGGCGTGCCCGGAATCATTTTCTGAAGTTTAGCTCGGGTACGTTCAGTGAACGAACGAGCAGGTTTTTCAAACTTTTAAACCAGTGCTCGAAATTGAAATCCGAAGGCACCAATGAAACCACAACGCCGGTATTTGCTTAGGAAACCTTTTCTGGAGTTGCATTTGCTTGGGTGAAGTTATTAAAAAAATGGGTTAACTAAGGAATGAAATAAAAAGTTGTGCAACAATTTTTATTTTCTATTCTATGTAGTATAACCTATGCATGGTGGTTGGAGTGGGACCCACTACACCCTAAATCCACTTGGTAGGATATTAGTGAAGTGGGGCCCACACGAGCCCCACCCCTTCAAATCCCATAAAACCTCCCACGTGCATTTATTTGTGTAACACACCCACACCCCCTTTTTTAATGACATGTCAACTCTCGAAATTAAATTTGGATTATTAAACGCTCATCAATTAAAGTCAATTAATTGACTGTATTCTTTTGAATTTTGAAAAGGTTTGGCATGAGTAATAAAATAAAGCAAACCCTTATTTTATTATTGGTTGAATCGTTGTGTGGAAATATTTGAGAGAGGAGAGCTCGTGTCTTGGTGATCTTCTTCTTCCTTGGAGAAGAATGTAAAGAACATTGATAGGCTTCTCGATCTTCTTTACGATTCATGGAGAGGGGGATGCCGCATCCTTCATCGAGCATGCAACTTTGACATATACAAAGCCTCAGTCTGCGACCCCGTCTTCCACGACGTCGTCTTCCGAAACGCCTTCTTCCATGACGCTGTCTTCCGCGACGCCGTTTCTCCGCGACAATCATCGTTTGACAACTCCTTGAGGCAGGGGTTAATTTTATTCGTTAATATTCTTCTCTAATATTCATCATTTATTTTGGACTGCCTGTTATCGTTATAACGGGAGGAGTTCGGACCGCACGAACACGCCCGACCCTCCTCCCCCATTGATGTTTTACTTTTTGCGGCATGAACAATGGCAGCGTGGAGCAACGGCACCGCGTATAAACAAGAGGAATGTAGTGAAGAAGATCGACGCCATCGCGTCGCGCCGTTGAGGCCGAATGAAGCCGCGGCGCCGTCGCGCCGCGCCGGAGAACCACGAAGAGGCCGCGGCCGGAGCGGGGCCGCGGCGGAGGGGCGTGACGCCACACGCCGCGCCGGTCTGACAAGGGCGCGACCTAAGGCCGCGGTGGTGTGGGGAGCGGCGGCCGGAACCGCTGGCCCAAGGAGGTTGGGACCTGCGGGGGGTCCCGCGGTAGCACACCGGCCTGCCAAACCAGCCGGCCGGTTTCTGAGAAATCTAGGGGTCGTAACCCCCGGCTGGCAAAGGGAGGGCCCCCCATGTGGAGGGGGGGGGGTTTCTCAATCAAACAGGGGGGCAGTGCCCCCCCTTCCCCGACAGCTCGGTTAGCGCCGAGCTGTCTGGCCACGCGGGACGCGCCAAGCCAAGCCAACCGGTCGCCCAGGCCGGACTGGCCGCAACGGGCCGGACCGCCCAGGCCGGGCCGTGCCCTAATGGGCCGGACCCGGACTCTGGTAGGGTCAACCCAGTTCGGGCCGACCCAGGGCATCTTGGGCCGGGTCGGTCCGGGCCCAAAACCCCCTAAAACCGAACAGGTTCGTTTAAATGCCCGCAACATGGGCTACGGACCTCCGATCGACACACCGTCAGTTGCGATGCGATCCTTGGACTGAGAAAGTCATTTAGGTATAATACAATCAAGGTTTCGGAGAACTTTGGGTATAGCCGGGTCGGTTCAAACTCAAACCAACTGGGCCCTCGGAGCGGAAACACTTATAACTTGAGCTCCGGACGTCCGATTGACGTGTCATCGACTTTGTTGGATTCCCTTTAGTGAGAAGGACCTTTTAGATTACTCCGCTCGAGGTTTGGACACTATTGGAGTGTCATCGGGTTGGTTTTGATTTAAAAACCAACCGGGACCCTGGAACGAAAAGGCCAATAACTTTCAGACCGGGCGTCCGATTGACGCACTGTGTGTCACGTTGAGTTCCTTTTGTCGAAACAGAACTTTGGGATACACCATCTCTGTAATACGTGTCAGTTGATGTATCGACCCCACATGGCTCGTGGAGCGGACCCTCTTGGAATCAAGCATGCTTTTTGCGGGAACCCAAGAGCTGGCTGCGACTGCGACGACGATGATGACTGCACTGAAATCCTCTGTGGGATCGGCAGCGATGACGACTACACTGAAATCCTCCATGGCTTTAGAAGCGATGAAGACCGTACTGAAATACTCTGTGGGTTTGATGACGATGACTACTATTCTTGTATCCTACGTGGGTCTAGTAGTACTACTGTTCTTGTATCCTACGTGGGTCCGGCAGTATTTGACCTCTGTTGTAGTATCCTACGTGGGTCCGACAGAGTAACTGGTCATGTATCCTACATGGGTCCCAGCTTAGATGAATCAATGGCTACGTCTGATCATCTCTATCTCCTTACGAAGAAGTATACCTGTGTGAGCTGAGTCTTGAATTTCAATCATTATCTTCGATATGATTGACATGCTTCCTATGCGGATTGGGTTGTGCTTTCCTCTGTGGATTGGGTTGTACTATCCTAGGTGTACGTGATCAAACTTAGGCTCGGATGTTGGAGCCGAACTGGAATTGATGACTTAGGTATATGTATGGTCATATACCTAAGTATTGTTGGATGTTACTTCTTGATTTTATCTTTCCTTTGTGGATTACCCTTCGTGGATTCTAGGAGACCTTCGGGGGCCTCGGGGTCCCTACTGAGTAGCGTATAGTCACCCCTACACGGGTTATGACTGCACTACATTGTGTTGGATGCAGACGACGGACATTGATGATCGTGGTTGAGGCTTGTGGAGCAAGTCAGTACCTGGAGGTGGACCACTAGGCCGGACGTACACGGAGTGGACGGTTGAACCCGAGGAGCTGAGGAGGGTATCTGTACCCACCCTTCAGGTGGGACTTCTAGTGGACAGCTCGACGTTGCTGCTTTATTTTTTAGTTGTTGTACTTTCTTTCCAGTTGTACATTACATTCAGTTTGGGTTTTTATTCTAGCCCACTTACTTTTCCGCACTTACTATTGTACCCAGTTTTACTTAGTGTTTACTTCTGCTAGCTTACTCTATGGTGTTTGTTTACTTTATAAAGGCAATGCCTTCCCCTTTTTGTCGGGATTTACGCATTTGGTTCTAGTCGCCAGCCCCTGGCCTATGGAAGGTGGGCTTGGGGTAGTCACGTCACGGGCCCTGAGGACGGGTCGTGATAATGACAATGAATAACCTACAATAAACATAAGGTGTCAAGTATTAAATAAGTTTTCATTATCTAGATAGTCAATAAATGAGATTTCATAATTATGTGGACTTCCACTATGATCAGGGTTGAACACACTCTGTTTTCTAGTTTTACTCGACGGTTGGAAACCTAAGGAATTATGTTAACATTTAATCTGATGGAAAATTCAGTGACATTGAGACTCCAACTTGGACGATGATAAGAGTAAAGGATTTTGGGATTATTCATAATCTATTTTCATGGATACCTATTGAAAAATTGTACCTTAACAACTATTTGACTTACCAAATAATTAATGGAATGTTTTCTCTGAGATTTTGGGTAATGGAGACAATGAAAGAAAAAGGATTGAGTTTCCTTTGTGTCATGAATGAGGGAAGAAAAAACCAGCTTTTTGTCTTAGAGGAACATGAATATTTTTTGAATATTTAAAAGAAGGACCCAAATCATGTAAATACAAAGGGAAAATTAAATGTTTAGTTAATGAAATAGACATTAATAATGGTTTCCCTAATAGATCATTGACTGTTGAATGTTTTAAACATGTAAATTATGATAATTAATAAAATTTATGTCCCAGGTGGAAGGGTCGTGAAGAGAATAAGAAAGATGGAATGAGTAAAGATTATGTTTATGATGATGCATATAATCTCTATAAAATATGAGCAGGTCAAGGTATTTATTTACATGGATTCATGAATTATTTAACATGAATGGTGAAATATATACTTACGATTCAATATATTTTTTTCTATGGATATAAAATAATATATTGAATGGTTCTAATGAACTAGAATAGTGATTTAATGGCATGGAGATATTATTATTATGGAAGATAACTATTAATATGTTCCAGATGTTGAAATAATGGGATCATTTTTATGGATTAGTAAATTGGAATGTATTTATTTCCTTGGAACTAACTAATTATTTATTCACATAGTAGTTTTGGTTTTTATTGATGGAGTTTACAAATTTTTTTGGATTTATGGAATAAATCTAATAATATGTATATGAAATAAATACACAAATACGTTTTCAATATGGTTTTATAATAATTTATTTATTTATCATGTCTAAAGAGAATAAATGATCACGTTTTAACATTTTTTGTATGTGATAATAAAGAGTTACTTAAGGATATATGGGAGATTCATGTCACTTTGAAAAATGTTGTTGTATTCATTCTATTTTTTATGTTAATCTTTTTGAAGGGTCATATGTATTACCATTTATGGAATGGATTATGTTGAATCATTGATGTGGTTCTAAATATTAACATATTACTTCACCCTATGAATATTTATCCATATTGGATAACAAATGATAACTTTTTTAAACTATATATTGAAGAATAAATTTTTATCATATTATGGATCTTAAGAATGGGTATTGTTTAGAAATACTGAATTCACATTATATTCATAGTGTAATAAATGAATTAGATATTTATAATTGCACAACTAAATGGTGAGATTGATATTATGAAATATAAGTGTATCATGTAAGTACATTTTAATATGTTTTCAGTCAAGAGGGAAAAGGATATCTCTACATTAGGAAAAGGATCTTTGAATAAAATTCTATCATGTTACCATCATTTTTGATGTTATAAATGTCCTTTTTCATACCAATTTGGTTAATGGGTTTTTGACAGTTATCATTTTCTAGATCACCCACTTTATTTTGATTAGTGATATTAATCACTCTCTATAATTATTAATGATTTTATTCTATGTCCATGTAATCACTTCACAACTTTGATCTTCTATGTGGAATCCTTATTATGAGTTACATTAGGTAACCATTATGATTCCATATTTCCTTTTTTCAATTGATCTTCTTTTCCTCATTTATAATTATATGGGTTTATATGAAGGAATTTTCTAATGATAAACCTTTGATGACTGAGATGAATTTGGGGGGAGAAATTCATTTTAAGGGGGTGTAAAGAACACCACATGATTTTGTGATGTATTTTGTTTTGAATTATTTTAACATTGTAGATATTTTTCATTTCAAGGAACCCCACATTAAAAATGAACTATACTCAACACCAATTTATTCTATTGCTACACAAAAAACCATGTTAATATTTCACTATATGCAAAATTATGTTTAACGTGAGTTATACACAAAAATTAGTTTATGTGACATTAGACATATTATATTACTGTATAATATGATGATTTTCACCTAAATGTTAGAATGGAGTTTATGTATAGTATAATACAAATTATGAAATTATGGGTTTCACATGTCTACAAATTGAAATATATGATGACCAATTAAATGAAAATTAAAACAAAACCATTTAAAAAATGTATTAAATCATTTTATCCAAAACTATATTTATCAAGAATTTTTTTTACAAAATAAATTATTGGAAAATTGTTTCTGAATGATTTTAAAGAAATTAATATACTATATATTCAATTATATATTTAAAAATCATCAGATGTGTTTCCTTGAAAATAGATAATAATATATCCAACATTATGCATGAAAAGCTATATTTTCTTCAAAAGACAATTTTTCCTCCTTATAATGGAGATTTTTTAAAAAAAATAAATATTTAAAATTTTCGAAATTTAAAATTTAATAATAAAAATCGATTTTTAAAGAGGAATGTCAAAATTATCATAGGGTTATTTTTTTTTTATTTTTTAGATATGAATAATTTATTTATGAATAGTGAAAAAACTAAACTTTAAATTTGAACAGACTTTTCATCTAAATAATTTATAATGATATATTATAAATCAATTTTTTCTAATGATTAAATAGTTAAATTAATGATATATTATTCAGATTTAGTTCATTGGAATCAATTTTATATTGAATTTAGATATACAATCTAAATAAACTTTTGTACATTTTCACATTAAAACCCCTCTTTATCATCACGTTTGTGGGATTAATTTTTAAAATATATTATAAATTTTGATCAATTTAATTTTGAAAATTTCAATTTATATTTTTAATAATAATATTTTATAATTTATAATTGGGTAAACATAATTTTTAACCATATTATTAGTTAAAAAAGTTATAATTAATTACATTGATTATTGTAATAACCAACATACATAATGATTAAACATAGAATATAAGGTGTATAAATTACCCAACACATGTAAAAAAATTTATGGAAATATATTGACATTAACACTTAATTTATCTAAAATAGTGATTTATATAAAAATTTTATTAGATAAAAACTTTTGTACAACTATCATCTTTTAAAAAATTCAATTTTGTCCTCTCCACCAAATATAGAAGGCCATCCCCTATACCCCTATATTCACAAAATCAAATCCAAATTTATCAAAAAATACAAGCCAAAATCACTTCTAGAATACCATACCCTAATTCTTTATGCCTTATATTATGAGAAAAATAAAAAATTAATGTATTTATTTCAAACCTAAGGTGGATACCCAAAGAAGATGTAGTGTTTTTCTAAATGTGTTTTCATTTTATTTCCTTCTCTACCCACATCAGTAATTATTATATCTTGATTATATAATTGAATCATTATATTATATGTAAATAGTTTTTTTTATGTTAAGGGTTTGATTTATTACTACACACACTTCCATCAAATTATTTACGGTATCATCGTTCATGTGTATGGTGGACTACTGTCACACTAACCATTGTAAATTGTTTTTCAATTACCACCTCTAAATGATGAAAATAATTATGGAAATAAAATGTATATATTATTTATATTATATTTATGATTATTTTATGATTCTGGAATTTTAATATAATATATATCATCTTGCTTCCAATTTTGTGGGAATAAGATAAATTAGTTTGTGTGTATATAAAACTACTACCACTTAATAATATGTGCTTCATTTACAATTTCAATGAAATGAATTAAAGATGATTTAAATATAAATATTATATATATACATATTACATAATAATTTTTCCATAATTAATTCACATATTTTTTTAAATAATATAATTTTCATTATTTCAACAATGAAATAAAATGGAGGCATCGTTTAGGCGAATATACAACCTACAGTCTCCAGGAATGGTGTATTTAATTTTATATTTATATCTTTTATATATTATTATAAATAAATATATATTGAATATATATGATATTTTTATCACTATTATAATTATGTATATTATGAAATAATTATTAATTTAGTAGAAAAAATATAACATATCAAAACTTATACAAAAAATCAATTATTACATGAAATGTAAATTGAACATTGTATTTTAAATGAATTTGTAATAAAAGGTAATAAGTAAAACATATATAGATTCATATATAATAATATTTTACTATTTTATATATATAATAATATTATATTTATTATATAGTATGTATCAATGAGTACAAGGGTAGTCAAGACATAAGGTAAGGGTTTCTTGGTTATTCGTTTATTTCCATGAGATGTATGCCATATTGCCCACTAATTTTTTATGTGTTTTTTAAATAGTGGTCATGAGTGAATTTTATGACTTTAATAATTAAATTAAGAGGTACTTACATATCATTTTTAGTATCTCTCTTTCATGGTATTTACATTTCAAAAGTAAACAAATCGATAAGGAATTTTTGTCTCACTTGTTACATTCATGAGACACATGCCATATTCAAAACCTATTTATTTTTTATGATATATAGAATAACCTATGAAGTAATATATAATTAATATAATTAATATAATTATGATTAATGTTTCTATTGATTTTGTTCTTTCATGAGGATTATGATTCAATAGTTTCTGAACCATTAAGGGCATTGTGTCTCAATTTTCCTTTTTTAAGACATTCATTTTTGTGTGAACCTATATTATTTTAAAATATTTGTATAAAAAAACATACATGAAATATAATGAATTTATCTATAGTCATGATATTTTATGTTCAATTTTAAGTCACAATTTCATGGGTCTTACGATTCAAGGCTACCAAAGTGATAATGTTTTTATGTTGCAATATCAAAGTATATCAGGATTATTTATGCTCATGTATCGAATTATGAAATATCATGACCTACCTATAAAAAAATTTCTTAAAATTTCTTATACTATGGTTATGTCATGATAATAAACTTTTTCACTTCATCTTCCTCTCTTTATGTACTCAAGAAGTTAAAAACCATATTTTTTCATAAAAACCATCTTTTCAGTCGAAAACCAATTTTCCACCCAAAGAATGTTTTCTAATTTTTTTCCATAAAATGTATTAAAATAATCACTTATCCTCATTATAAAAGAAAATTATTTCAATCATTTTTCTATATAAAATGATTTTTAAATGTTTTTCAATGCATCCTTTATAATATTTCAATGCTATTTTCAAAGAAAATGGGTTTAAAAAATGTTTCATGTTTTAAAATGGGTTTACAAATTGGAGATGATATAATCATAAATAAATGTTATTAATTATTTTTAACATATTCCAATATCACTTTTCAATGTGTATTTCAGTTAAAACTATTTTGAATATGTTTTATGTTCTAAAACATGACATTCAAGGAAATGTTTTTTTCCTTAAAAAATATTCCATTTGATACTTCAAAGTCCTTCTCCTTATATGATTTCATAATTTGATATTGTTTATTATTTTTGGGGGAAATGATATAATGTAAAATATTCTTATTCAATTTTTGAATGTCTTATGTTTATTATGACATGTTTCACTACTACAAAAATGGGCAAGGGAAGCGCCACCTTTTATTAGCGCCAAGAAAAAATCACTGATAAAGGTAATTCTTTATCAGCGCTAATTAAAAGCACTGATAAATGATCCCTTTTTCAGTTCTTTTCTAGTGCTGATAGAACCATAGTCCCATTTTATAAAATTGGGTGCACAATGGAATCTATTTATCAATCCCTCAAGATCTTGCGGTAATTTACCCCTATCATAACTCCCCTACTCCCCGATATTATCTTTTCCGAACATCCGCTGTTATCCCTACTTTGTCGCAAACCCTACTCCTTATCCTCCCCCTCAAACCCCTTATGTGGATCCTTCTCCCATTAAACCCTACTTATCCTCCTCCCCACTAGACCCTACTCCCTACGAACCCTTCTCCTCTATTTCTCAATGGTTAGCAGCTCCTCCCGTGCACCTACCCCTCCGGCGGTCGTGCCTTCCCCTCCCGACATAGTGCAGAAGGCTCCCTGACCGCTCAGTGCTTCTTCTCTCCCTCCATCGTGGGTGTGATCTACTCTAGGTAAGTCTTCCACTTCTACTTTTAGTTTTATATTTTCCAGAGGGTAGGGTTTTGTTGATAGGATTTGATCTTCTGAGTTAGGGTTTAATCTTATTGTTTTTGGGTAAATCATTCCTTGCTAGGTTTTCTTTGTGGCGTGGTTGAGGTGCTATCAGGGTTCTATATTGGATTTTACCAATTTCATCACCCAATGTCATTTCTTCCATGCCATAATATTTCTAGATGTTTTTAAAATTATTTTTTGTGCATTTATTCTTGTTTTATAAATTAATTTTGTGGTGCGAATTGTGTTTTCAAAGCATTTTTCATTCCTATGTGTTTAAAATGAATTTTAATAAAGGAAATGGTTATGTTTTGTGTGTGTTCAAATTTAATACTTCTTATAAAGGGTATAATGTGTTGTTCGAAAGGTGTGAAATAGGTTTTCAAAGGCAGTAGAGGTGTGAATGGGTTTGGGTGTAGGTTTTACAAAGTAAACATAATAATTTAGAAAGTTTGGATTGTTGTGAATTTTTAAATATTAGTTTTAGGTTTCTAAAATTATGAAAGGAATATTTTGAAATTATTCTTGTTTTATGTTTGATTTTTCGGGGGGGGGGGGGTCGACCCATGATGTTTGTTTACTAACTATATTCTCTTCTTTTGTTTCATAAAAATGGAATTATTCAAATGTGTGGGTAATAGAAAATGTATTGGAAAGGGGTTTTTGTGTGATTAAAAATAGAAAACTGTTTGTTTTATTGAAAATGGATATTTCCATGAAAATCTAGGATTAAGTTGTGGAGGATTAGGGTTCATGGAGCCATTTTTTTATTGTTTCATATTTCAATGAGAATGGAAAATTATTTAAATGATGTTTTGGAAATGTTTTTATGGTGTTATTGTGATTCTAATAAATTTTCAATTTATATTAAGCAAGGATTTATGAACTGTGATCTGGATTGGAATTATGTTCTATTGTTTATGGTGAATTTCAAGATTATGCTTTTTAGATTGTATATTTTAATTATTATTTGTCCCTTTTGATTTTCCCTTGAACAATTCACCCCATTGTGATGATATTTTATCACTATTTGACACTTTTATCACCTCATGTGTGAGTTTTTTAACACTAAGGGATTATTGTTTATCCCTTTGAATGAGAAAGTTATTTTTTATAGATTGGATGTAAGACGTGTCTGTGGATATTAGTAACAAGTTTGGGTAAGGTGAGGGAGAGTTATTTCATATCCTTTAGATGTTCATGATAGAATTTATGTTTACTAACCTCAATTTTCTGTTTATTACGTTAATTTTGGTAACAAAACCTATGATATTCCATACTAATTTTGGATAAACCTAGGTTATTTGTCTCCCCCACGATCCCTTTTGTGTTTGGAAATGTATCTACTATATTAGTCTTCTCATCAAAAGTGTATCCTTGTTTTCATTTTATTTGAGTCTGGTCACTAGTTTTGGGTTGTTTAATGTGATTATTTTATTATGAATGTTGTGGCTTGTAGGGGTGGTTAAAAGGATGTTTAATGTTTTTCTACAAGGGTGGTGGGTGCTAGAATTATTTTTAAGGGGGCCGGAATGTGTATTGATTTTGATGGGGGGGGTCTATCCTGGTTCTATTGATTTCCAAATCATTATTGGAAATGGTTAGGATCTATTAATCTCTATTTTTAAAACGAAGTGATTTTCTTCTACTATATTTGGAAGTATTTTTTTGTGTATTTGAATCATAAATAATAATATTTGAGATTAATATAGGATATAGAAGAATAAATATTAGATGGATGATAATCGTTTGACAATATAGTATGAGAATGGAGTGAAAGAGATCATTAAGTTTGCAATGGATCATGCAATGTATCCTTCTCAAATCATTTTTCTGTGTTTACATTGTTTTTTTTTCTAGACTAATTACTCCATGGGAGTTGGAAGAACAATGGATATGTCACTAAATATATCATAGTTATAAATGTTGGAATAAACACTAAGAAAAAGAGAATGTAGACACTGGATGGGATAAAATTGTGTTGTATGGATCATAAAATATGATTAAAAATATGTGTAATGATGAAGGTCGTATGGAGGATGTGATTACAGATGTCAATTATGATGAATATCGTATTGAGAAAATGACAAGGACGGTTGAAGATGAACTCCGTGATTGCCCAAAATTGTTTTAGATGTTAAAGAGTTGTGAAAAGATTCCATTATATGCTGGTTGCACTAAATATACAACATTGTCAGCTGTACTAAAGTTGTATAAATTGAAAGCAGGAAACAGATGGAATGATTCCAATTTTAAGAAACTAATTTCTCTCTTGAATGACATACTCTCAGAAGATAATGAGCTCCCATTCTTGAAATAGGAAGCTAAATGAATGTTACGCTCGATGGGTATGATTTCTAAAAAAATACATGCCATCCCAAAATATTGTATATTGTTTCTTAAGTAAAAAAATCACTTGAATAATTCCAGAAGTGTGGTTCTTCTCATTACAAAAAGATGAATCCAGTCCTATGAATGTTTTATGGAACTTTCCAATCATTCTATGGTTTAGGTGTCTATATGGAAGTGAAGAATTTTCATGACAATTATCATCGCATGCAGATAAAAGAAATAAAGATGGGAAATTACATCACTTGGCCGACTCTTCTCAATGGAATAGAATTGATCATGATTATCTTGAATTTGGATATTAGTCAAGAAACATTCTTCTTGATTTATCTACAGATAGATTGAATCCTTTTGGTTTTCAAACCAGGACTCACAGTACATGGCATGTTATGTTGGTAAATTATAACTTGCCACCCTGGTTATGCATGAAATGTAAATTCATCATGTTATATATTCTTATATCAGGACCAAAAAAACCAGGTACTGATATTGATTTTTATTTGGATCCTTTGATCATGGATTTTATGTTATTGTGGGATTTAGGTGTTTTGTTGTATGATTATTATAAAAGTTAACACTTCATGTTGAGAGCGATGTTGTATGGGATGATAAATGTTTCCCTACTTATGGAAATTTTTCTTTTTATATAATTAAAGGAACTCATGGGTGTCCCATGTGTGAAGAAGATACATAATCAATTAGGTTTAAACATTCATCGAAATATGTTTTTCTAGGACATCATAGATTTCTACCCCATTGGCATAAGTACCGATCTAGGACGAAATCATTCAATGGAAGTTCAGAATAGTGCACAACATTGTCTCCACTAATAGATGATCAGCCATTTCAGCAAGTAAAATATGTTAACACTATTTTTGGGAAACCAATTTCGAATAACCTTACAAAAATTTGTTGAAAAAAGAGATCATTTTTTTGAATTACCATACTGAAATTTTCTATACGTCAGACATATTCTAGATGTGATGCATGTGTTAAAAATGTATGTGACAATGTTAACAAAACATTGAAAAATGACCCTTGAAAATCAAATGTAGGAATTAAGGAATGTCTAGACTTGGTTGACATGGGAATATGAGAAAAGTTGTCTCCTGTGAAGGGTGAAAATGGAATGTTTCTTCCTCCAGCTGCTTACACTCTTTCCAGGGTGGAGATATATCAGTTTTTCAACATCTTCAATGATGTAAAGTGTAATGACCTGGAATTTCCATGTAATTCCTTTTAATATATGGGAATTTTAGGAGACCACGAAAATTGACGGTGCGTGATTCCAAGGACCGGTGTTCCCGGAATGAATTTCTGAACTTTGTTTCAGGTATGTTTAGTAAATGTGTGAGCTATATTTTTTTAACTTCTGAACCAGTGCTTGGAATTCAAATTTGAGGGCTCCATTTAACTCGCAGCGCTAGTATTCTCTTAATAATACTTTCACCTCGACGACAGTTGGTCAAGGGTGAAAGTTAATATTTTTGGGGTTTTCCTGGAAGAATAAAATAAAATAAAAGTCATATCATTTTATTTTATTTTTTAAAACCTCCCACATGTGGATGTTGAGAAGTGGGGACCACCATACCTAAACCTCCCATGATAGGTTATGGTGGTGGGGGCCACCCAAACAAACCTCCCATGAGAGTTTATGATGGTGGGGACTACTCGAGACTTATAACCCCTTGAAACACTTTGAACTACCTCTTAATGGGGAGAACCCTCTTGAGCTCCCCCAATTAATTATGCCAACCCTCCCCTTTAATTAATTAAGACAACCCAAGAATTAATTAATTAAACTATTTGAATTTATTCCAATGAACAGAATAGATCATATAATCTATTATTTTGGGCTAAAATTTCTTTTTGGATGGGATTGTGAGAGGAGAACCCTTGGATGATTACACTTCTCCAACGAAGAACATGTTCTTACATGAATAACTCTCCTCCAACGAAGAACGCCGACTTCAACATCTACCTCGGGACACCCTCCAATGAGGAATGTCTTCGACTACGACGAACCGATGCATGAGCCAGTATTGGAGGTGTGTGGTGGATGAGACAAACATTGACAACTTCAACTTCCTTCTCGCACCAACATCAACGAACAATTCAAGGTTGGGGTTTTATTTTAATTTTCATCCCTTATAAGGTTATTTTGCGGTATTGGGTTTAGTGATTGATGAAGTTTGTGGGAATTTATGTTCATAAATTTATTCCTTACATGTTATTTCTCTTGTTGAGCCCCTTACTACCTCTCTAACGCAGAGGGTGCAGGTCAAACAAACAAGGCCCGACCCCTCCACCGTTCTTCTTGAATGGTGTATCCTTCGCGATGTAAGAAGGTGACTTTTGTGACGGTGACCAGTGTCAGTGGTCGGCACTGGTGAAACTTGAGAACCGCCGACGAAGGCATCGCACCCCGCCGCCCCGCGGCAACCACGCCATGTGGCGCTCCACCATCTCCGGCCATCGTCGCCCCACGGCCTCACCGCGCCACCTCACGGCAACCCCCTCCCAAGCCACCACCACCATCCGGGCCTAGCCACCGCTGCCATTTGGTCCAAGCTGCCACCATTCGGGCCATGCTGCCGCCTTCCAAGCCGAGCCACCGCCACCTTCCGAGCTGTCGCCGCTATTCGGGCCAAGCCGCCGACGTCGTCTGAGCCACCGCCATCGTCCGAGCCGCTGGCGTCATTTGGGCCAAGCCGCCGCCGCCACCAGAGCCACCACTACCATCCTGGCCGAGCTACCGCCCGAGATGACACCACCCTTCATGCGAAACCGCTATGTTCAAGAAGCCCCACAACCTCGTGCCCTCGTGGCAACCCCTGATGGAGCCCCTACGCGGCCTCGCAGCCACCCACGGCCTTACAGCCACCCGTGGCCCTCTGCGGCCCTCGCGGCGTACTAGGCTGAACCCAACGGGCTGGGCCAGAACTAGTGTGTCACGTCAGGTCGACCTAAACCAGGATGGACTAGACCCATGCCAACTACGACCCATTTACATTATTTTTTCCATAAATATGGCACCGGACGTCCGTTTGATGAACAATCAGCGGTGCTGGAAATCATGGAGCGAGACGGTCCCTTTGAATATACCCCACATGAGTTTTGGGTAATGTTGAGGTACGATAGGGGTGGATTGAGCATTAATCCAACAGCCCCTCGGTACTAAAAGGCTACAAACTCATAGACCAGGAATCCTATTGACGCCCCATCTATTGCGTTGATACCCCTATTATAGGGAGGTCCGTTGAGATAATTCTTTGTGGGATTTCATGGAAGTTGGAGTATCGACCAGTGGATTTTGGAGTGGATCCTCCCAAAGACAAGTGAGCATATTTCGGGAACCCTGTAGCTGGCGGTGACAATGTACTAGGATCCCGTGTGGTTCTGACGACGTGCTGACGATGTACTAGGATCTTGTGTGGGTTTTATGACGTACTAAAGATGTACAAGGATTTTGTGTGGGTCTGACAATGTACTAATGATGTATTAGTATCTTTTGTGGGTCTGACGATGTACCAACGATCATGTGTGGGTCATCTATTAGCGATACTATGTGGGTGTGCTCCTAGCAATCATGTGTGGGTCAGCTCCAAGCGATCTAGTGTGGGTGAGATCCTAGTGATATAGAGTAGGTCAGCTCCTTGTGATCCTATGTGGGTCATCTCCTAACGATCCAGTGTGGGTCAGCTCCTAGCGATCCTGTGTGGGTCACCTTCTAGTAATTCTATGTGGGTCAGCTTATAGCGATCCTGTGTGGGTCAGCTCCTTTATAGAGTAAGATGATTCCATAGTTACATCTAATCATCTATACTACTATACTTAATTTATAGCTGGCGTGAGCTGAGTTCGTACCTGTGTGGTACTTTCCTTCGTGGTAATACCTTGGTGGTATTTTTCCTTGTGGCGTACCTGTGTGGTACTTTCATTTGTGGTTTCCTTCCTTTGTGAAAGAGTTGAGCTTTGGGCTTTGGAGTTGGACTCTGTGTTATCCTCATGATTGATACAGATTTACTAGATAACTTTGGTATATGTATGGGAATATACCTATGTAAGATTATTAGTTGTTTTCTCTATTTGTGTTTTATCCTTTGAGGATTTTGTGATACCTTTAGGGTCTCAGGGTCCCTACTGAGTATCATTATACTCACCCCTACACGAGCTATGCCTGCACCTCGTTGTGTTGGATGCAGATGACAGACAACACTGACATAGGCTAAAAGTACCAGGACTGGACGGTGCTTGGAGGTGGACCATACAACATGCCAGTACGCAGAGGAGACAGGTGGACATAGAGTGATGAGGAGTCGATCTGTACCTACCCTTAATGTAGGAGCCTTGGAGGATGACCCAGTAGTAGTCTTTCTCTTTCTTCAGTTGTATCTTATTTTAGTGGTATTTGTACCTTTACTATTAGGCTTTTATTTCGTCCCCTTTTTTACTTTCAACACTCTTTCTTCAATACAGTTGTCTTGTGTTCGTATCATGATGTGTGCTCGGTTGTGTGTGCATATAGGTTATAAAGTCAACGCCTTCCCAGTTTTGGGGAATACACCTTTCAGTGCTAGTCCCCAGCCCCTGACCTATGGAAGGCGGTCTTGGGGAAGTCATGATAGAGGCCCCGGGGGATGGGTTGTGATAAATTGGAATCAAAGTGGGGCAGTTCTACCACAGAACATAGGACTATGATCATTCTTTTTAACGATAATAGTGTTATGTGTAGTGAGTGTGGTTATCAGTTTAGGGAATCCAGTGTTGGTGCGGCGGCCGATGTATCCATACACTAGGACCATGACTTCTAATTTCTGACCCAGTGCATGAAAACACTAATTGAATGTGTATTTTAAAGAGTTTTCTTTTTTATCTGTTGAGTTAGATCCCCATGTATAACTTATTGACTGTGGCACACCTGTTTCATTTCAGGATGCCTCCACGTAGATAGCCACCTAGGGTTCTTAGGGTAGCACGCACTGATAGCCCACTGAGCGACGAGGCCTTAGAGCAGGGCCCTTTTCGATTAGTGGAACCAGTGGAGGCACCCGCAGTGCCATTACCCGTTGGTCCACTGATATCACCTGGCCTAGAAGTAGAGGGTTCATGCCGCTTGAGCGTGTTGCACGAGTTCCAGCGCCAGAGGCCACCCAGTTACAGGGGAGAGACGGACCCACAGGAAGCTGAAGGTTGGTTGGAGGCTCTAGTGAGATTTTTCCATCTGGTAGGTACACCAGTCGATCTCATGGTGATCCTTGCTACTGGCCTTCTACAGGAAGAAGTAGGCAGATGGTGGAGCTTGATGCTCCAAGTTCACAATGAGGGGACGCTTATCTGGGCAGACTTCAAGAGTCTGTTCTGGGCAGAGATTGTCCCAACGACACTTTGTGCAGTGCGCATACAAGAGCTGCTTCATTTTCAGAAGGGCAACATGACTATAGATCAGTACTCAGTGTGGTTCACTGACCTATCACGTTGTACCACAGATATGGTGAGGGACCCATTCTTCAGGTCTCGAGCCTTCGAGTAGGGGCTCAGGCGAGAGATTAGGGAATCGATTATTACTCTTAGAATCCTGACATAGGCATGGGTGTTAGAGAGAGCCCTCTTAGTGGATATTTTCTTTGCTGAGTAGTCACCAGCAGTGAGATCCACCCCCAGTCATCACGTAGCGGAGTCTTCTGCAGCTGGAAGCAGATAGATGTCGCAAAGGTCCAAGAGGACCAGAACTACATGTGGATGACTGCATGATTTAGGGTCAGTTTTGTAGGGAACCCAATGCAGAGCTAGTTATTCCAGGAGTGGGTAAGGTTATACATGCAGCGGGTAGGGTCACATGGCTCGTGACTGTCTGATCCGCCATACAAATGATCAGCACACGGTCGAGGAACCGTACATGAAAAGACAGAGATTCGGTCAAGGATGTCCATAGGGAGAAAGCGAACGTGGAAGATGAAAAGGACGTGTAACTAGAGGTGGGAGATGATTCGAGGTGTTATCGCCACCACCACGAGGAGGTCCACCCAGACCGCAGGGAGTAGGTGGACAGGGGAAAGCTCTGCTTTAGGTAGCTGAGGCCTATGATCACGGTCCTCCAGAGATGATACGAGGTACAATCTATGTCTATTCCACCATAGCTGCAGTACATATAGACATAGGTTCTAGTCATTCTTTTATTTCCACTACCCTCATTCAGAGCTCAGAGATTCCGATGGAGCCTTTGGCTCGATCTTTATGGATAGAGACCCTTATGGGAGCAGGTTTGACAATTACGCACTAGTAACTGTAGTGCGAGATTACATTAGGAGGTGAGATCTTTGGTTGGGATCTCCTTGTAGCAGTGTCGAGGCCTTACAATGTCATCTTGGCTATGGACTAGTTATCTACAGTCCATGCTCAGAATGACTATATTAGGAGCAAAGTGCAGTGTGTCCACACGGATGTGACCAGGTTTACCAACACTGGTGAGAAGGGAGCCATTGCAGCATAGTATGGACTTGATCGGAGGAGAGTGCAGCCGATCACTCATCATTTGCCTAGCCTTACCCTCAGAGTGGTGGATGTGGAGAGTCCGAGTTATCCTGTAGTGGTGGACCAGTATGTGGATATCTTCCCTGGAGATGTTCTGGGTCTACCTCCTCATAGAGAGGTGGAATTTTACATTGACTTATACCCCGGGACGACACCGATATCTACACCATCATATCGGATGTCTCTCGTGGAGCTTCGTGAGCTGTGGGTGTAGCTAGAGGACTTTCATGGAAAGGGATTCATCTAGCCCATTGTTTCTCCTCGGGCAGACCTGATTTTGTTCCTCAAGATGGAGGATGTGAGCCTGATACTTTGTATCGACTATCGGTGCTTGAACCAAGTGACTGTGAGGAACAAGTACCCACTCCCGAGGTTTGATGACCTCTCTGATCAGCTGATGGGAGAATGGTGGTTCTCAAAGATCGACCTCATATCAGTCTATCACCCGTTTAGAGTGAGAGACGAGGATGTACATAAGACGGATTTTAGATTTTGGTACAACTACTATGAGTTCTTGGTTATTCCATTCGGCGTAACCAACGCTCTAGTAGTGTTCATGGGACTCATGAACATGATCTTTTAGCCGTACCATGATCACTTCGTAGTAGTCTTCATCGACGACATTCTGATCTACTCCACTACTGAGGAGGATTATGCCTATCATTTGCAGGTAGTACTGGATACACTTTGATTGCACCAACATTATAGTAACCTCTCGAAGTGTCAGTTCTGGATCTGAGAGGTTCACTTTCGGGGACATGTCATCTCAAAGTTTGGAGTGGCAGTGGATCCAGCAAAGATTGAGGAGGTAATTGGTTGGGATCCACCTAGGAGTGTGGTGGAGGTACGACGTTTCCATGGTTTTTATAGATACTATCGGAGAATTTTTCCAGATTTCTTCAGAGTTGTAGCACCACTATCAGCATTGACGAAGAAGGGGAAACACTTCGTGTGGTCGGAGAGATTCCATCAGAGGCTTCAGGAGCTAAGGTAGAGGCTGATGAGTTCCCCCTTCATGAGGCTTCCAAAGGAGGGTGTAGGGTATGTAGTCTACTTATCAGGGACAAGACTCAGATGTGTCCTGATTCAGGAGCGAGAAGTTATCACTTATAGTTCATGACAGCTGAGACAACACTAGCATAACTATGAGACCTAACACCTGGAGTTAGCAGCAATGGTCTTCTCCTTGAAGATGTGGCGACATTAATTGATGGGAGAGAATTTTACAGTGTACTCTGGTAACAAGTGCTCAGGTATATCTTCTCTTAGAAGGACATGAACCTAAGACAACGACGTTGGCTTGAGTTCCTCCATGACTATGACTTCGAGATAGTCTATACTCCTGGGGAGGGGAATGTTGTAGCAGATGCACTCAGCAGGAGATATGGTACACATATTCTAGGATAGGCAATGGAGAAGCTGTCTGCTTTTGAGATATCCTTTTTGGATCGGGATGGAGAAGCTTTTCTTTAGTCACTTACATTCACACTGCCACTTCTTCAGTGAGTCAGGGAGGCGCAGCATGGGGACGCTGATTGTGAGACATGATGTGCTTAGATATCCACAGGATAGGCACCTGATTGATTTTCTGAAGGTGGGGAGCATGTTATCCTCTTCAGAGGATGTACTATGGTACTAGTGTCCCATCAGGAGGAAGTATTGAGGGAGTTCCAAAAATCCCCTCTAGCGGTACATCCAGGAGTGGTGAAGATGTACCAGGACCTCCGATGACAGCACTGGTGTCCAGGAATGAAGAGAGCAGTAACAGAGTTTGTATCTCGGTGACTCACTTGTCAGAAAGTGAAGGCGGAGCATAAAGTACTAGTAGGCATGGGTCAGCCTCTAGAGGTACCAGAGTGGAAGTGGGATGATATATCCATTGACTTCATGATGGGACTTCAACGACATCTAGTGGTCATGACTTCATTTGGGTGATCACCGAACGACTCAACAAGTCGTACCACTTCCTACCAATCATAGAGTAGGGTTCAGTAGAGAGCTTGAGACGCCTCTATGTGTAAGAGATTGTCCGACTACATGGAGTACCCTTGATGATTGTCTCCGATTGTGATGCACATTTTACTTCCCGGCTATAGAAAAGGTTGTAGGAGGCTTCCGAGATACAGATTCATTTGAGCACCTCCTTCCATCCCAAGAAGGATGGCCAAACTAAGCGGACCATTCATACCCTCTAGGAAATGATACATGCTAATGTCCATGACTTTGGTCGTAGTTAGTAGGATCACTTTCCTTTGGTGGAGTTTGCATACAACAACAACTATCACTCCACCATTGTGATGGAACCTTTTGGCATGTTGTACGGGTGACCATGCAGATCACCTTTATGCTGGACTGACCCAGGGGAGTTAGCACTAGTGGGACCAGAGATGGTACATGCTACCACAGAGAAAGTGCAGATTATCTAGGAGAAGATTAAGACTGCACAGAGTAGTCATAAGTTGTATGCCGACAGGACACATAGACCTTTGGAGTTCAAGGATGGAGACCACATATTTCAACAGGTCTCACCTTGACAAGGATTGCGAATATTTGGTAGAGGCAGCAAGTTATCTCTGAGATTCATTGGACCCTTACAGGTCCTCAAAAGAGTTGGTGTGGTGGTTTACCTCTTATCTCTTCCACCTCAGTTGCACAAGTTGCACGACGTCTTCCACGTATCCCAGCAGAGGAGATACGTGCATGACCCTTCCCACATCATCGACCACTGCGAGCTGGACATAGATGATGGGGCGGCGTTTTTGGAGATTTCAGTGGAGATTGAGGATCAATAGAAGTGGGTCCTTCTTCGGCGGTTGATACCTCTGGTGCACATTCATTGGCTGCACGAGAACCTCCAAGAGAACATGGGAGTGGGAGGCTTAGATGCGTGCTCAGTACCCCCACTTCATTACCCAGTTTTGAGTTGGGGATTATGGGGACGTAGAGCACTGAGGTGGGGATAATGTAAAGACATGGAATTTCCATGTAATGTTTTTTAATATATGGGAATTTTGCGAGACCGTGAAAATTGACAACGCGTGATTCTAAGGCCCAGTGTGCCCGAAATGAATTTCTGAACTTTATTTCGGGTACGTTCAGTAAATGTGCGATCAAGATTTTCTAGCTTTTGAACCGGTGCTTGGAATTGAAATCTGAGAGCGATGTTGAACTCGAAGCACAGATATTTTCTTGTAAATACATTCACCTTGATGATATTTGGTCGAGGGTGAAGGTTAATTTTATTGGGTTTTTCATGGAAGACTAAAATAAAATAAATGTTGAAAGATTTTATTTTATTTGTTAAAACCTTTCACATGTGGATGTTGATAAGTGGGGACCACCAGACCTAAACCTCCCATGAGAGGTTATAGTGGTGGGGGCCACCCGAACTAACCTCCCATGAGAGGATGTGATGGTGGGGACCACCCGAGGCTTATAACCCCTTAAAACCCTTTTAACTCCTACTTAATGGGGAGAAACCTCTTAGGATCCCCCAATTAATTAGGCCAACCCTCCCCTTTAATTAATTTAGACAACCCATCAATATTCGGGAAGTAAAACATGTGTCACGATCAGAGACAATCGTCAAGGTTACTCTATGTAACTGCAAAATCTCTTGTACATAAGGGTTTCCCAAGATCTCAACTGAACCCTGATCTCGGATCAGTATGAAGTGGGCCGACTTGGTGATTCGGTCAATGATCACCCAAATCGAGTTGTGTCCCTTGGATGTATGTGGAAGTCCCATCACGAAGTCTATGGATATCCCATCCCACTTCCATGTTGGGACCTCTAAATGCTGAACCATGCATGCTAGTGATTGATGCTCTACCTTCACTTGCTGAAAAATGAGGCACCAAGAGACAAACTCTGCAACTGCTTTCCTCATTCCCAGCCACCAATGCTGTCGTCGGAGATCCTGAAACATCTTCTCCACTTCTGCGTGTACCACAAGAGGGGAAGTGTGGAACTCCCTCAACACTTCCTCCTGAAGTGAAACTGGTACCATGGTACATCCTCTGAATAGGATGATGTGCTCCCCACTTTTAGAAAATCCATCAGGTGCTTGTTCTGTGGATATCTGAGCATGTCGTGCCTCACAGTCAACATCCCCACACAGCGCCTCCCTAACTCGCTAAAAAAGTGGGGGAGTGACTATGAGAGACTGAAGGTAAGTTGATCCATATCTATCCACAATGTAAATCTGTAAGGCGGCTAGATACTCTGTCGCTTCTCCTAACAGTTGTATACCAGATCTCCTGCTGAGTGAATCTACTACAATGTTCCCCTTTCTAGGAGTATAGACTATCTCGAAGTCATATTCCTCAAGGAACTCAAGCCAACGTCATTGTCTCACATTCAGGTCCATCTAGGAGAAAATATACCTAAGACACTTGTGATCAGAGTACATGGTAAAACTCTCACCCATCAGATAATGTCTCCACATCTTCAAGGAGAATACCACTGCTGCTAACTCCAGGTCATGGGTATCATAGTTCTGTGCATTCTTTCTCGGCTGCCGATAACCATATGTGATCAATGCTCGCTCCTACATCAGGACACATCCGAGTCCGGTCCCTGATGCATCATAGTAAACTACGTACCGTACTCCTTCCTATGGAATCCTCAAGATGGGGGCACTGGTCAGCCTCTACCTCAACTCCTGAAAGCTCTGGTGGCATCTATTCGACCACACAAACGGTTTCCCCTTCTTGGTCATGGATGATAGTGGTTATGTAACTGTAGAGAAGTCTACTACATACCTCATGTAGTATCCATCCCATCCCAGGAATCTCCATACCTCCGTCACACTCTTGGGTGACTCCCAAGAAAATACCACCTCAATCTTCACTGGATCCACTACAACTCTTGCCTCCGAGATGACATGTCCCAGAAAGTGAACCTCTCGGATCCATAACTAGCACTTAGAGAGCTTACCATAAATCTGGTTCTCTCTGAGTGTGTCCATTACTAACCAAAAATGGTAGGCATGCCCCTCTTCAGTAGTTGATTAGATCAGAATGTCGTCGTTGAAGACTACGACAAAGCGATCGAGGTACGATTGAATGATCATGTTCATGGGTCTCATGAACACTACGGGAGCGTTGGTTATGACGAATGGAATAACGATGAACTCATAGTGGTCGTGCCGACATCTGTAGGTCGTCTTATGCATATCCTCGTCTCGAACTCTGAGTAGGTGATATCCTGACCTGAGGTCTATCTTCGAGAACCATCTTGCTCCATTTAGTTGATCAAAGAAGTCATCAATCATTGGGAGCGGTTACTTGTTCATCACGGTCACTTGGTTTAGGCACCAATTGTCAACACAAAGACTAAAGATCCCATAAACCTTCTTAGTGAACAAAATCATGGCTGCCTAGGGAGAAACACTTGCTGGATGAATCCCTACCCTTGGAAGTCCTCCAACTATTCCCGCAGCTCTTGAAGCTCAACGGGAGCCATCTGATATGCTGGTGTAGATATCGGTGACATCCCGGGGTACAAATCAATGTAAAAGTCCACCTCTATACTAGGAGGTAGACTCAGAATATCATCAGGGAAAACATCCGCGTAATGGTTTACCACTACAAGATAGTTCGAACTCCCCACATCAACAGCTCCGAGGGTAATGCCAGCCAACTGATGAGTGATCGGTTGTACTATCCTCCGAGAAAGTCCATCCTATGCTGCAAAGGCTCCTTTCTCACTGTTGATGGTAAATCTAGTCCCATCCGTGCGAACACACTTCACTTTGCACCTAATACAGTCAATATGGGCATGGACTGTAGATAACATGTCCATACCTAAGATGACGTCGTAAGGAATCGACGCCGCTACTAGGAGATCTCACTTGTAGTTCTCGTCTCCTAGAGTAAGCTCGCACTGTTGTCACTAGTGCTTCATCATCAAATTATCTCCCGTAGGAGTCCCTAGACGTAAGGATCAAACCTATGGATCTTTCGTAATCTCCGAGATCTGAATGAGGGTAGTGGAAATAAAACAAATACCGACACCTGTGTCTATAATAATTGCAGCTATAGTGGAATAGACAAATATCCTACATCGTGTCATCTCTAGAGAACCATGATAGTAGTCCTCAGCTTCCTAGAGCTAAGCTCACCCCTTTCCACCCGCTCCCTATGGTCGGGGTGGACCTCCTGGTGGTGGCGGCGTTAACACCTCGAATCGTCGTCCACTGCCAGCTACATGGCCAGCTCCTCTACCACATCCGCATGCTCCCTGCGGACCACCTTTATCGAACCTTTGCCTCTGCATGGGAAGTCCTTCGACTGTCTACTGATCATCCGTATGGTGGGTCGGACTATCACGATCCATGTGACCATGCCCGCCGCATGAGAAACATTACCCGCTCCAGGAATGTCTGTCACTGCCTTGGGTGCCCCGCACAACCGATCATGAGTCATGCAGTCATCCACCCGTAGGTATGGTCCTCTTGGACCTCTGTGACATTTGTATGCTGTCATTGGCAGAAGACTCCACTATGTGATGACTAGTAGTAGGTTTCGCTGCTGGTGACTGCTCAACAAGGAAACTCTCCACCACGAGGGATCTCTCTAACACCCTCGTCTACGTCAGGATGCTATGTGAGATCACCGAAGCCCTAATCTCCCACCTGACCCCCTAATTGACGGTTCATGCCCTAATGAATGGGTCCCACACCATATCGGTGGAGTTGCATGAGAGGTCTATGAACCTCGTTGAGTATTTAGTTACAATCATTTATCCCGGTTGCAAATGAAGTAGCACCTATATGCGCACTGCGCGAAGAGTCATTGAGAAAAACTCTTCCCAAAACAGGCTCCCAAAGTCTGCCCAGAGAAGTGTCATCTCATCATGAACCTGGTGCACCAAGATCCACCATCTGACCACTACATCCTATAGAAGGCTAGTAGAAAGAATCACCATGGGGTCTTTAGGTGTCCCTACTAGTTGGAAAACTCTCACCATATCCTCCAGCCAATCCTCAGCCACCTGCGGGTCCATCTCTCCCCTAAACCTGGGTGCCTCTGGCACTGGAACTCATTCAATGCGCTCAAGTGGCGCGCACCGTCTCCAGCTGGGGCTGGTGGCATCAGTGGCCCAACGGGTAATGGAACCGTTGTTAAAGGGCTCTACACTAAGGCCTCATCGCTCTGTGGGCTATCCGTGCATACAACTCTTAGGAATCTAGCTGGTTGTCCGCATGGAGGCATCCTGAAAAGAAACAAGTTCACCACGGTCAAAATTTTATACTTGTGGAGCTGACCAGTTTGATCTGACTTAAAGAAAACTTTTGAAAACACACATGCAATCAGTTTTTTCATGTACTGATTTAGAAATCAGAAGTCAGGGTCCTAGTGTATGGATACGTCGGCCGCCGCACCAATAGTGGACTCCTTGAACATAAAACCACACTCATTACCCTTAAAACTATTGCTTCATAGAAAATATCATAGTCTTAAGTTCTGCAGTAGAACATACTCATCTGATACCAATTTTTCACTACCCATCCCCCGAAGCTCATGTCGTGACTACGCCAAGCCTGCCTTCCATAAGCCAGGGGATGGAGACTAGCACCAAAGGTTTAATTCCCTAAAACTGGGAGGGAATTACCTTTATAACCTATAAACGAAAAAAACAGAGCACAGAGATGGATACAAAACACTAAGAAAATAGTATAACAAAAGAGTGCTAAAATGCAAAAGGGGGCTAGAAATACAAGCCCAACTATAAAGTACAATGAACTGGAAGTACATGTACAACTGAAGAAAAGAAAAATAGTTGTTGGGTCATCCTCAGGGATTCCTAACTAAAGGGTAGGTATAGATAGCCTCCTGAGCACTCCACGTTCGTCAGTCTCCTCCGTGTACCAACTCGTCTTAAGGTCCACCTCCGAGTACCGTCCAGTTCTTGTACTCTCAGCCCCAGTCAGCGTTGTTCGTCGTCTTCATCCAACACAATGAGGTGCGTGCATATTCCGTGTAGGGGTGAGTATAAAGATACTTAGTAGGGACCCCGAGACCCTCAAGGTCTCACAAAATTCAACAAGGATAGCATACAAAGTATTAAATCAATAGATAACTCCACATAGGTATATTCCCAAAAACATTCCTAAGTTATCAAGTAATCCATCTGAATAATGAGGAAAACACAAATGTTATTGACTCAGCTCAAACCAGGATTTATTCTTGGGGTTGTAACATTTCGAACCCTAGGCTGCGGAAGAAATCCTCCCCTATCGAGTAAAGTGGGCCTGCCGCCACAACCAGGTGCTTACCACTAACCTTGAACTGCTGAGGTACTCCTACTGTCGAGTATCGTGGGTCTGCTGCATCATAAAGTGGTGCTCCCCACCGTGGGTCTGCCTCCACAACCAGGCGCTCCCCCTCAGAGCCTGTAGAGGCACCCCTCCTGTTGGGTACAGTGGGTCTGTCGTGTCACCAAGCGCACTCCTCCACCATGCGTCTACCGCCACAACCAGGAGCTCCCTACTGGGCTAGTTGATTCAGTCTGAGTCAAATGGTCAGTAGTCGTCAAGTCTCAACCAACTACTAGGTTCCCCCAAAAAATCTCACTCGTCTCCAGAAGATCCACATCACAATCTACTGGTAGATGCCCCAACTACCATGAAGTTCCATAAAGAAATATCTGAAAGGACCGCCACGTCATATGGGGTCTCAACGCAACTGACGGCGCATCAGTCAGACACCCGAACTATGAGTTATTAACCTTATAGTCCCGGGGGGCCGGTTGGATTCGTGCACGATCCAACCTGATCGTATCTCAACTATACCCCAAACTCCAGTGGGGTATACTCAAAGGGACCGCCATGCTCTAAGATTACCAGCGCCACTAACGGTTCGTCAAACGGATGAATGGTGCCAAATATATGTCCAAAAGAAAGTAAAGGGTCATAGTGAACCTGGGTCTGGTACGAACCGTTCTGGGCCGACCCGATTCGGGTCGACCCGGCCTGACCCGTTCGGTCTAGTCCGCCCCATTGTGTGGACCGACCCCTTAGGTTCGGACCAGCCCAGCAGGTCGTAGAGGGCCGCGAGCGGGTGGACCAGTCGCGAGGGCACAGACTGGCCGTGGTCCGGTGCGGATCTGGTTTGGCCCGGAGCGCCGTGAGGGTGCGGTCGGTTCAGCACGGGGCGGTGTGCCCGGGGCACGGGGGCACGAACGGTAGGGCGGTGTGGCCGGCGGGGGGGGGGGGGGGGCGACTGACGGGGGGGCTGTCGAGGCGGTGGGGCCGTTGGGGTGACGTGACCGGTGAGGCAGCGCGGCCGGGGTGAATGTGGATGGGGCTTGTGGAACGTTTTGGCTAACGGTCGGAATGCAGGGGGTGGCGGTGCGGTTCATGGAGGCCGCGGGTGGCGCTACCGTTACCTTCATCGCCTTCGTCGCCGTTTCGAAGAACACCACAATGAAGATCGGCGGGGGGTCGGTCCATGCTAGTTTGGTCCACACCCTCCGCATTTAGGGTTTTAGAAACCAGTTCATCATGAACATAAACAAAGAACACACATGGATGATATATTAAAATCATCAATTCCCATAATCCCTCGTTAACAATATATTCCCAACCCGCAAGGAAAAACATCAGCGGATCAACTTGATAATAAGTTGGTCTGCGTTCTTTGTTTTATAAGGAATGAATCAAGGGAATATTATCATACTTAAATAAAATCCCTACCTTGTTCATTTTTCGTTGACGTTGTCACGAGAAGGTAGACGTCAAATTTTTGTAGATGAACACAACCTACTTCGAAGGAGGTTCCGAGGAAGAATGTCGAGGTTGAGGTCGTTCTTCGTCGGTGGAGTGTTCTTCGTCGGGAGAGCATTCTTTGTTGGAGAACTTTATTTCTCCCAAGCTCTCTACTCTCCCAAGTCCCACCAAAATGAAAATTCCAAGCCAAAATAAAAGATTGAGCTATCTATTATTTAATTGTTGGCACAAATTTCAGAATGGTTTAAGTAATTAATTAATGTGTTGGCTCAATTAATGGGGAGGATTTGGAATAATAAATTATATGTGTTGTCACAATAAAGGTGGAGGAGGTCAAGAGGCTCTCCCTCATTTATGATGGAGTTGAGAGGTTTTCCTCTCCCACCATTATTAGGGGGTTTAGTCCCAAGTGGTCCCCACACTGTAACCTCTCGTGGGAGGTCAAGTTCGGGTGGGCCCCACCACCATAACCTCACATGGGAGGTTAAGGTGTGGTGGTACCCACCTACAACTTCCACATGGGTGGTTATAATATATAAAATAAAATAAAACATTCATTTATTTTATTTTATTATTTCCATGTAAAACCCAAAAACTTTCACCCTCAACCAACTATTGTCGAAGTGAAAGTTTTTATAAGCGAAAACTGACACTACGAGTTCAACGGTGCCCTCATAATTCAATTACAAGCACCGGTTAAAAATTTAGAAAAACCCGCTCGTACATTTACTGAACGAACCATCAAAAAACTTGAAAAAATGATTTTGGGCGCTCCGGGACTCGGAATCACACACCGTCAATTTTCACAGACTCGTTAAATTCCCATATATATTAAAAAAATTACATGGAAATTCTGGGTCATTACAATAATGGTGTAAATAGTAAATATATATGATAATTATAATCAAAATATAAACTAAGCACTTCAACATTTCATTATTAAGTGAATGATATAATCACTCATGTGTATGTACGACATACTGACTCCACGACGAAATGAGATTCACTCTCCAATATCATTATTAAAAAATTATTTTATAAATATATAGAATTAATAAATATGATATATAATACCTTAATAACACTTCATAAATGAAAAAATTATATCTTATGAAGGATAATTGAGAGTTATATAAAATAAATTTATAAGGAAATGACACAATTAACCCTTGAAAGAAAAATAATAATTAAATATTATTAACAAATTGTTGATAATATGATAATATATGATATTACAAATATTAATATTTTAATTTAATAAAATAATAAAATTATTTAATCCATTATATATGAGTTTCATATATGTATTAATGAAATCATAACTATTATAAGGGTTAATTTCACAATCTCATTACAATATGATATTTTTCATATATATGTTTTTATTGGGGAATATTTATCTTCCATTCCAAAGTTTCCTAATGTTTTTCCAAAATATTTTTTCCATTATACTGATAATGTTTTTTTTGTATTTTTCACCCATGTGTGAAGTTTTATTAAACAGTTATAACAGAATCTTTTTTAATTTTCCGAATGAGGAACTTTTTGACTTTTCCAAAAAAAGAATGGGAAGAATTTTTTTTAACTTATACTGAATGGATATATTTTTACATTTTCATGATCTGTTAATTGGTTGAAACATCACTTAAAAGAATATAAGGTGATTTTAATTAATCTTTTTGGTTTAAAATTGCACAAAATTTTAATAAAAGATAACATTTTCAAAGATGAAAAGATATTTTCATCCTGAATTATTTTCATGTGATATCTCAAAAATTAATTAGGTTTTAATGGTGATATTTTAAAAGGATTATATTCCCACTATTCCTATTGTTATTTTATTTTTATGATGGAATTATATTTATGAATCCAATTTCTTTGTATTGATTATGTTATGATGGAATGATGTTTATGAAATAAATTTCATATTATGGGTTTTGATATGATGAATGATTTATGTTCTTATGGAACAAATTTGTATGGTTTTAATCAGGAAATGGTTAAGACCTATATATCCCTCCAATTCATTCGTTAAATATTTATATCACATGAGATAAATAGTTATAAAATGGGAAATGATATAGGTTCAGTAACAAAGGGAAGAAATATGGTGTAAAATTGGGTCAGTAACACAAGGCTGGAATAAGGACAGAAATAGGTTTAGTAATGGATTGTTTCCACTATGATAGTCCTATAAATGACCATTGAATAATATAAAAATATTTTTCTATGCTTGTTATTATAGAACAAAATCCATGTCCAATGTTATGATCTCAATGAATATGATCTTTTCTAAACCTCTATGATTTATTCCATGAAATGATATAATGATCTTTGATATGAGTGATTTTATTTTTTATTATTATATTTATTTTCATTTGTCTTTTGATTATGAAATGATTGATATATCCCTTTTTTACCATCAATAATCATATGATCTCATCATTTCTTATGATTCCTTTCCCCATGATATGAATAATGGTATTGGGTATGATGTATCAAAAAGGGATCTATATATTCAGGAATAAGTGAGAGAGGATGTCAATGTTTTAGGGAACAATTATTTACGTTTCCCAGTTTCCAAAGACACTAATAGTATATGATTTTTTATAGTTTTTCAATGTTATTTAATGAATATACTTCTATTTTTAGTTAATATAGATTTATGAAATTATCTTGGCCATTATAGTTGGTATAAGATCAAATATTTTGGTAACCATTAGAAACTAGGATGAGAAACCATAGTAATAACCCTAAGGATAATTGAATGTATAGGTCAAAATACTAGTGTTTCAGTAACTATATTAAATAAACTAGAATAAAACATTGGGTTCCCTAAATTGAAATTTTATTTCCTATGATTACGTGGTTCTACCATTATAAATTGTGTTTATAAAACTATTTTTTATGGTTTAAGTCAATCGATGCAACCTGAAACATCCATGTTAATATTGAGTGCGACATGCAGAAAAAAGATTTTACACATGTGAAAAAAAATGTTATGGGAGATAGAACTCAAAATCATGTTTCTATGGTTACAAAAAATATAAATCTATGAATCATTCAATACATCCAAATGATAAAAGGAGAGAAAACATTCTTTTTTAGTCCTTTCATAGTAATTTTCCACCTTCTTTCAGTGGGAATTGTAATACACAAGTTTCTAAACCATCGATCAGATCCATTGAAATAATATTTTCAGTTATACAATGTTTAGAATATGAGAATGTCATCATGGCAGTCTATCTCTTGGAATGTGAAGCGGAACAATGGTGAAATATCAACAAGAATATGAGTTAATAATATTAAATGGAGTCCATGGAATCAGATCAGTCCAAGAACAAATTTTTCAATAAGTTATTTCCTTGAATTATTCTTTGAAAATAGAGAATAAGTTATTTGATCTTTCTCAAAATGATGATGAAGTTTTTGGAACCTAAAAATAATATTTTACAAGGAATTCAAATTAATATTACGGAATTATCATCCAAACTGAGAGTAAGGTTGATCAATTTTTTCAATATATTTACACCAAGTCTTTCAATGGAATTATCAATAAGGTACTTCAATAGATATTTGGAAAGAATTTGATGTGCTCTAAAGGTTGATATGGAGATTGTAGATACCCATAAATCTTTTTGGTTTGATAAGATGAGAAAAATGGAATTCACAGGAAAATAGAAATACCGTATTGAAATGAATATTAGATTTCTTTTATTCTAAAAGTGTAGAATCAATCATGGATAAAACCTTCTTAGGGGATATAGTATATGGTTTAAGTGTGGTAATGAAGGCCATTGAGAAATTGACTAAAACAGTTATGGGAAGAAGATTACTAATGATGAAAATAAGGAATGGGGTACATGGAATGTACCTCCCACACTTTAATGTTACAAGAGGAAGGAAATGGGGAACTATTCTACGAATTTCCCTAATCCAAGGGTTATTAATGATGATCGATTTTAGAAATCATTTAAGGACATATACAAGGGAAAATAGCATTCAATCACAATGGTAATTGTGGAGTAGGATTATTATGTGGTGAAAGGTACACTAACCATCGACTCTAAATTAGATTTTTTTATTATGGATCCTAACACTCTTTTATTTATGAATAATTTTATATGGTTCTCACCATATTAAATCATAAATTATATGTTGAGTGAGATTTGAAAATCTCAATGTCAAAATAGTCACATAACATGTTTATAATTCTTCCCTAGTTGATTTTTTTTTGGAATGTTCTTCCTATAAATCTTGTGATCCTTCCTTTAGGGGAATTAGATGTGATTATTTTCATTGATTATAATTTTTGGTATGGAGATCATATAAATTACCATGTAAAGGAGTCCAAACTTCATATTCTGAATGATCCTATGCTAATCTATCGATACAAGGATGAATATAAACTTTTGGTAGAAAAATCTTATCACTTATGGGTCTTGATTCCTATAAATGAAGGTTAACTATCTCAGATATTTATGGATAAACTCTACATTAAGGTTACATCTATTGAAATGATGTTTTGTTTATTTATTTTCATACTAATTTATAGTTCTTCCTTGGAATTTTGATTTTGAGCATTCAATAGAACTCATATCGGCTGAAATGCCTATTTTAAAGACTCCTTATAGAATAACCAAAATTAAGTTGTAGTAATTTATGAAGAAACTCCATGATAATCTCGACATTGGAATCATACAACCAAGTGCAACACCTTGGGGTGATCCTATACTATTTGTTAAATAGAAATATGGATCAATGATACTACTCATTGATTATCAAGAACATTAAAATATCGCTACTAAGAAAAAAGATTATCTCCCCTGTATTGATGCCTTACTCGACCAATAACACATAGCTCAATACTTATACACAATTTATCTTTGTTCTGGGTACCATGAATTAATTTTTAATATGTATGATATACCATATAAGGAATTCCATGAAAGGTATAGAAACTCAAAGTCTATTTTTATGCCTTTTTGTCTTACTAATTCCCCTAATATATTCATGGATTTAATAAATAGAGTATTTTGAGACTATCTTGATCATTTTTTTAGTATTTATAGATTATGTTCTATTATTTTACATAATCAAGGAAGAACATGAATATCACATGAATATTATACTTAATACCATGACAAAGGAAAATATTTATGAAAAAATTATTAATATTGAATTTTGGTTTCATAAACATTCATTTTTGGGTCACATAATATGAATAGAGGGGATACCTATGCTTTTGGTGTAATGCCCTGACCCTAGTAACCCAAAGTCGGTGCATTATTACATATCATTGGCATGATCACAAGAGATCATGTCTCTAAATACCGATTAGTATCGTATCCTTTGATATACTAGATACATACATAAGTTTTACATTACATCATGAAATAAAGAAAAACAAAATTGTGTCCCCTTTGAACACACTCATATCCCTTAGCCTATTCTTGCAGGTTAATCATGATAAACTTCATCAAATACTAGAATAAATCAAACATAGAAAGTGGTGAGCTCAGATGCTCAGTAAGGATAACAATATAGCGGAAACATTCATAAATAAGCATAAACATTTAAGGCAATGTTAAAGAATAAAACACAAGCCATTAAAACTTAAATTTTAGCATAATATGGAAACTATAAATAAAATAATTCCATTTACTTATTCAAATGTATATTATACTATTTGAATACTCCCATGTAATATAAATACTTAATTTCATAATTATGGAATGCATAATGTCAGACATCATAACCACATATTCAAGGCCTCGTGCCAAGACTAGAAATAAGATTTTTTCAAGGCCTTGTGCTAATACACTAGTTTGTCTCATGAGACATACTAATGAATTAATGAGCTATAGCGGTCTCCACCCATGAAATACTAAGTCTAATTCACTCCTTATATTAAATGGTTGAAACATAACATAAACATTAAAATTAAATCTTGTATATGAAATGATAATACTTTAACCATATACCATGAATGGTATAAAAATAACACATCCACAGTCAAAAATAACTCATTCAATACAATATGGGATATTTTTTTATAATAAATCATCCACAATAAAGAATAAAATACAATGAAGGATATTGACATAGATGAAAATAATCAGTAATACTATTTGACAGAAATATCCCCTTTTTCTTGAAAACATTTAATAGTAGAACTATTTATCAAAGAGGTCGTTTAAAAGAGATTTTTGAATCAAAGTGTACCATAAAACTTTGAAACTATTAGAAGGAATATTAATTTCCAAAAATTCATGTCCATACAAATAAATCCATAAAATCATTTTTAAAACATGCATATTAATGAGAAGGATTTATAAGAATAAATCATTAAAATGATATTTTAGTTAAAGAGTTCCTAACCAAATGAGAGACTCTATGAATACAAATAATTGGAAAATACAATCAATCAAAACATTATAAAATCATGGGAATAATTGTATTCATGATATGATATGTCAAAGGAGAGTATATACACCATATAAAAGTGAATTGGTGCATAACAAAAAAGAAGTTTTAATGGAATGTAAATTAAGATGAAATCCCTTATAAAGAATGTATCCGTTGATTAAGGATAAATAAATGACATAATTATGTGTGAAATATATAAATAGACTCATTATTATTGGATATTCAGTGTAAATAAATCAGAGGACATTTAGGCATATTCTTGTAAAAACAAAACCATTGACTTGGATGTTTAACTTAATGAATGGATGTTCAGTTAATATTTCTCTTACCAAGTTTATATGAGTGACTTGAAAATTTATCAGTGGAGTGATTATGTGTATAAAAAGTATATCCACGCAAAGGGGAGTGGAAATTACTATATAAATAAATAAATAATGATTCCACACCTAATCTTGAAGTAAAATAATCAATGGAGTATGCATAAAACCCAACGAATGGAAATTGAAATTTAAGATTCCATTACTAATTTGGTAACTTACAAAAAATCCACCCATGAGAGAAGTATCATAAAATGATGATGTAAATGACCATAAATTAACATATATTACACAAATAATACAATCATGGGAAGTATATACACCACACAAAAGGTAATAGTGGAAAATATATACAAGAATCTCACAGGAATAAAAGTGAGACGAAAACACCTTACCTTGTACATTTACTTAGTTGAGGGTATGTTAACCTACTATATAATGGTGAAATAATTTTTCTGAAATTATACAAGAACCATATAAATAAATATGACATCATATATGTTCTTTTAATATTTCTTTGTTAATAATATTTCAGTAGTATCATTGCTTCTACTGTTAACTGATTCGTTTCTGTTTATATATTTTGTTATGTAAGTCATGTTATTTATGGAGAGGATGAATTTTATTTTTATAAAAAATGATAATATGTTCTTAAAAATTATTTTTTAATCATAAAATGATATTTATTCTTTAATGGTTACGATGGGGAATTAATCTCTTCGTGTTCGTGGAGACGGTAATCCGTACGTACAAACGAGAGACAATACCATTCTATTAATGGTGAAATCGTATGTAATTGGATGATATATAATATATATAGAATCACTAACATATTATATTTATTATTTACATATATTTTAATCATTATTATTCCCATCCAAATAATTAAGTGTTGAATAACAAACTACACCATGACGTGGAGACGGTAAGCCGTACGTACACACGTATGGTGACTTTGTCATTCATAGGATGGATAGAATAAGAAATATGGTTGTACCATATTTATAATAACATCACATTATATATATGTTAATGGATTTAATATTTTGGTATGGAAAAAACAAATAAAGAGGAAGTGGACGATGAAAATAACAATGAAAAAGGTGATGAAATAATTACCTCTTCTTGGAGTTCTTCCTTTTGATTTGATCAAAAGGGATCATTAGGATGTCTTTATGATCAAGGTAAGACGACTAGGTTTAGTGGAGGGTAGTATGGAGGATATTTAAATAGGGGTTAGCCGATCGAAATGGCTTTGGATGTGTGATTTTGAGAAAATGGGAAGACCCTTTTATAAGAGAGGTGAGGGTCACTTTAGGAAAACCTCAAAATATTATTTTATTATACAATTATATTCAGTTTATAAAGGCTCATAAAGGATTTATTTCTAGTATAAGGTGGGTTTTTGTTGAAAACCTCTCGATCAATAGGTTTTAGACAGGTTCAGGTCACCATATTAACCTTGTCTTTTAGATTTAACTCTTGGTTAAATAGTTTAACATTTACCATGTATCCTTATATTTTTTATATTATATGGTTAATAAACTTACTATAAAATTCCAATAGAACCCCAAAGTGGTTCATTAATGAAATATCTATAAATCTATTTTTCTTTTGGCAGAAACATATATTTTTAAGACTATTCAATCATTTAATAATATAGTATTTGTTTTAAAAACTCATTTAGGTAAATTTTGACATAATTTAGTATTTGGTTTTTGTGAAAGTCGTGAAAATATTATTTGTTCAAAAAAAATCAATTTAATCTACACTAACATGTAATATTAACCTAGAAATTATTTAAAATGCATCAAAAGTCTCAATTTAAATTTATTTTAATATTTATAATAACAATTATTTTAATCATTCATTAATAAGTTAATTATTGCATCATCATTGTCTCATAAATAAATTTAATTATTTAATGTATAAAAATTATAAATAAAATCCCATGATGTATGAAATCTTTTTAGATTTATAATGAATATTTATAGACGAAATTATCTAATTAATATCCCTATATTAAAAATGTTTTAGTTATTAAAACTTGAATTTAACACTTTTAAAACATTAAATAAAATAATAATAAATACCCTAATATAATCCAAGAGGACCAAAAGGATCATATTTTTTTCCTAAGATGGATTTTGGTCAAAATAAATTTATCCAAAATAAATAACGACATGCGTTAGTGTTATTATAATTTAACTTTTACCTTTAATTACCCTATTTACTTTTAACCGTGTTAAATAAAATTCAAAAATTAATATTCACCAAAAATAAATTTCATTGTATTAAACCACATATTACTTAATGATTTCAACCGTGTCTCTTGGATTTTTGAAATTAAATTCACAGAAGTGGTAAAATTACTTTTTATGCAAATTTACTAATGTGCCTAAAAGGTGGGTAAAAGACTTTAAAAAATTCAACAAAATTTTATACATCAAATTTTATTATAAAATGAATCCAATTAATTACATTGAACTAATAAAGGCATTATGTAAATATTTTGAATTAAAATAAATTTAATTATAATAAATAAATATTTAAATTTAAATTATTTTTTAAACAATAACGCAGTGTTTTTCACTATTCATAAAAAATTGAAAGTTATCAGAAAAATACCAAAAATTCTTCCTGAGCTAAATTCGATATTCTGAATCCAAAAATTAGGTATATTTTACCTAATTAAAAACATTGAATTTTCATTTATTACTTTAAAATTAATTCCCATTGTCAAAACCAAAAAGTGGGTTTTTGAGAAGTAAAAACTATCAAAAGATTGATATGTGTTTATGTTTGGTTTAAAAGTGAAGCTACATCCAATGACCAACATTGGAATAAATTATAAAAATATAATATAATTATACTTAAAAACCATTAAAATTTATAATTTGACGCTATAAATTATTTTTATTAAAAAAGTTGTTTCAATTAAAGTTTAGTGTCATTCACTATTCATCAAAATATGAATGTAATCAAAAAAACACTAAAAATTTATCCAAACTAAATTTTTATGTTACACTTAAAAGAAGAATTTAATTTCATGAAATTTAATATATAATAGTGTGAAATATTGGATTTAGAAAGGGTTCTCCATTAAAAGGCGGAAAAACTTTTTTTAAAAAAATACTTCTTTTATCTGAAAAATTGAATTCATCCTTATATTATGTATACGAAACAGAAAAGATGAATGTTAAAATTAAATGGTATATATAGAAAATTAAGAATGTGGTTATTACTATTCATAACCGTTTTTCAAATGGTTTGTTTGATAGGTCGTGGTGCACATGATTTCAGTGGTGCGTACATCACACGCTACTGTATTATTAAAATAGAAGCCTACCGTGGAGTCATGGGGTGTTACATTTTTCCCTCCTTCAATAAATTGTGCCCTTACAATTTAAAATTGTTTTATGGAAATAAAATTTAAAAAAATTGAAAATACCTATGTGGAAAACCCACATCAGAAATAAGGATAATAAAATTTAGTCTTAATAAGAGGGAAAAGAAAATGAAAAAGTCACCACCAAATTAGGATTTCAAATAGGAGAACATTGGTGGAAATTATAATTAGAGGAAAAATGTAAATATTTATTGGGAGTGATTGAGCTCATCAATAACAAAAATGTCAATGGAAAATTGAGGGCCTCAATGCCATAAATCTATGATTAATAATGTAAGGTATTAGGATTACACATTTTTGGGATTAATATCCTTTCCCAAAGGTTTAAGAATTAATATCTTCATAGAATAAGAAAAAAATACTCGAAAAATAGAGTCCCATCCTTTAACTAATTTATACCCCAAACTTATTTTTCACTCCAAACAATGAGTATTCAAGATGACTTGGTCACACCTGAAGTTCTAGAATCAACTTATAGATAATAACATAATCCACAAAGGATGAATTATATATTTCTTTTGTCTTTATAAATTAACCAAAACAAAATGGTTATTACAAGATCATTTGATCCCCAAAAAGGATAGTCCTTTATAGAATGAAAAACTAATCAAATTTCAAAAATTAAACCAACAATAGCCAAAGTTCAATAAATACCATTCAATAAACAATTTCACTTAAATTCATTCAATATAATCCCAACTAAGATTGAAACCCAAAAATCAGAAGAATATGATTATGTATTCTTCCACGTTAAATTGTATCTCCAAATAACATCGACCAATATTAAATACATATACAAACAAGTAATTAACCTCATCAAATATTATCTATGATTAGTAAATCATTTCCCAAAATAACCCAAATCCCTATAAGTCCACAATAAAAACATAGGAAAAAATACACCATTACTCCTTAAATTAAATCCCACAGTATTATATTTTCCTTAGGCATATAGTGTTCCCAAAAGAGGGAACGTATTCCAAAATAACATTGTAATATTATGAGAATAAAAATAATTAAGGTATAAAATCCATAAAAACATTGTAACATTATGAGAATAAAAGTACTCATTATAATGACCCGTAAAATTCAAGGGAAATTTTTTTCTTAATTTTCTTTGGAATTTTACAAAAACTCAGTTTTTAACGGCACCTGATTCCGAGGCCCGGTGTGCCCGGAATCATATTCTGAAGTTTAGCTCGGGTACGTTCAGGGAACGAACAAGCGGGTTTTTCTATCCTTTGAATCGGTGATCAGAATCGAATTCTGAGGGCACTGATGGAATCGCAGTGCCGGTAATTGCTTAGAAACCCCTTTTCCGAGGTTGCATTTGCTCGAGTGTGGTTTTTAAATTTTGGGGTTAAGTAAAGGAATAAAATAAAAATTGGACGCACAATTTTTATTTTACTTCAAGTTGTTTAACCTAAGATAAGTGTTGGAAGTGGGACCCATAATATATTACCCACATGGTATGATATTTGTGATGTGGGGCCCACACGAGCCCCATCGTTTCTTTTCTTTCTAAACCCCCTCCTTTAATTAAGTAACGTACCCGCACCCTCTATTAATGAAGTGAACCCTTGAGTTTATTCTGGTTAATAAACCCCTCTTTAAATGGGAAGTTTAAAATCCTCAATTAATTCAATTAATTGATCGTTTCAATTCTTTTTGAAATTCAATTGTTGACTTGTGTGTTAATAAAATAAGACGACTCTTATTTTATTAGTCTGGTGGTGTTGAGAGAGTTTGGGAGAAAGAGGGGAGGCTTGAAGATCTTCATCTTCCTCGACGAAGAACGCGAAGAACGCCGTCCTCCGACGAAGGTCAACAAGGACGCCGGATCCTCTGAGATCGACGACACGACGCGACGAATCATTTCTCCACGACGCGACGACCCTTCTTTCGCGACGCTTCTTCCGTGACGTTCCTTCTTCCACGACGTGCAATTACGCGACGAACCCTCACTCGACGACGTTTGAGGTAGAGGTTTTGGTTCAATTAAATATATCTGATTTTTTATCAACGGCATGTGTTTAAAAATTGTCAGAAGCCTTTTTAAACTACTAACGTGGTGTGTGCGGACCAAAGAAGAAGTCTGAACTCACCATCTCTTCGTTCTTGGTGTGCAGATCGCGGGGTGATGATAAAGCATGCTGCACAGGCGTTTTGAGGTCTTCGTAGTGAAGAACCGGTCCCGGGAGGGCCATTGGCAAAGAAGGAAGGAAAAACCGACCACCGGAGCTCGTCCGGTGGTCCGCGGAACACTCGGCCGGTGGTCATTACCGGCCGGCCGCTAGGAGACGAAGGCGCCAGGCGCACCGCCGGGAGGGGCCACTGCGGCTGAAGCCGCGACGGCAGGCCGCTGGTCTCGCGACCGCGCAGGACCAAGGGAGGCGGGACGCGGTGCTCGGACACGTCCGGTGGCAAGGGGCGGCCCCACGGGGGGCCGCAGTTTCGTTCAAGGGGGTGGCGCCCCTTTGTGCGGCCATTTGGCCAGCGCCTGCATGCCAGCGCCCGCGTGCCAACGCGCCGCGCACCGGCCCGGGCCGCCCGGCCGGACCGCCAGGCCGGGCCGCGCCCCGGCCGGGTGGCGCCAAAGCGGGCCAGACCTGGACCCGGGTCGGGTCGACCCGGTTCGGGCTGGCCCAGGGGGTACCGGGCCGGGTCGGACCGGGCCCGAACCCCCTAATACCAGACAGTTACGGTCTTATGCCCATAACATGGGATGCAGACCTCCGATCGATGCACTGTCAGTGGCGATGCGATCCTTGCATCGAGATGGTCGATTCGGTATACAACACTCAAGGTTTCGGAGTACTTTGCGTTCGGCCTGGTTGGTTCGTACACGAATCCAACCAGGCCCTCGGAGCGGAAACGCTTATAACTTGAGCTTCGGACATCCAATTGACATTTCGTTGACTTTGTTGGATTCCTCTTGATGATACGAAACTTTTGGCATGCTTCGCCTGAGTTTTGTATGTCGTTGGATAATGGCCGGGTTGGATTGAACCCAAAATCCAACCAAGCCCCTGGAACGGAAAAGCTGACAGCTTTTAGACCGGACGTCTGTTTGATGAACCATCAACAACATTGGTGATCACGTTTAGAAATGGCCCCTATGAGCATACCCTATGAGTGTTCGGGGTACAATCGAGATACAGCCTGGTTGGTTCGCACACGAAACCAACCGGGCCCCTGTGACGAAAAGGCTAGTAACTCACAGACCGGGTGTCCGACGGACGCGCAGTCTATTGCGTTGCGACCCCTAAGACGAGGCGGTCCTTTGAGATACTTCATCATGGAACTTCGTGATACTTGGAATATTGACTGGTAGCTCGTGGAGCAGACCCTCCCGGTAATGAGCTAGCAGAGTGTAGAGACCTAGTAGCTGGCTGAGACTCAACAACTGGTGATCTATCGACTCAATGTATTTTGGATAGCCCAGTGGGGAGCACTTGGTTGTAGAGGCAGACCCATGGTGGAGGAGCACTTGGTAGTAGCGGCAGACCAGCGGTACTCAATAGAAGGAGTACCTCTGGAGGCTATGAGGGGGAGCGCTTGGTTGTAATGGCAGACCCACGGCGGAGGAGCACTTGGTTGTAGCGACAGACCCGCGGTACTCAATAGAAGGAGTACCTATGGAGCCTATGAGAGGGGGGGCGCTTGGTTGTAGCGGCAGACCCACGGCAGAGGAGCGCTTGGTAGTAGTAGTAGACCCATGGTACTCAAAAGAAGGAGTACCTTTGGAGGCTATAAGGGGGAGCGCTTGGTTGTAGCGGCAGACCCACGGCGGACGAGCGCTTGGTTGTAGCGGTAGACCCACGGTACTCAACAGAAGGAGTACCTCTGGAGCCTATGAGGGGGAGCGCTTGGTTGTAGCGGCATGCCCATGGAGGGAAGCGCTTGGTTGTAGCGGCAGTCCCACTGTACTCGACAGAGGATGATTTCTCCAGTAGTCGTGGTTTTGAAATCATGAAAAGTATACCTGTGTGAGATGAGTCTTGATTTTCAATCCTTATCTTCAATAAGTTTGACTTGATATCCTGTGTGGATTACATTATGCTTTCCTGTGTGGATTTGGTTGTGTTTTCCTGTGTGGACTGGGTTGGGCTCAGATGTTGGAGCCGAATGAGAATTGATGACTTAGGTATATGTATGGGAATATACCTAAGTGGTGTTGGATGTTATTTCGTGATTGTATCTTACCTTGGGGATTATCCTTTTTGGATTCTGGGAGACTTTAGGGGGACTCGGGGTCCCTACTGAGTAGCTTATACTCACCCCTGCACAGGCTATTCCCGCACTACGTTGTGTTGGTTGCAGAAGAAGGACTATGCTGATCGTAGTTGAGGCACGAGGAGCAGGTCAGTACCTGGAGGTGGACCACTGGGCGGAGCGTACTCGGAGCGGACGGCTGGATCCGAGGAGATGTGGAGGCTATCTGTACCACCCTTCAGGTGGGACTTCCAGTGGACAGCTCAACGCTGCGGCTTTACTTTTCAGTTGCTGGACTCTCTTTTTCAGTTGTACTTTACTTTCAGTTTGGGTTTTTATTCTGGCCCACTTACTTTTCCGCACTTACTGTTATACCCAGTTTTAACATAGTGTTTGCTTCTACTTGCTTGCTCTGTGGTGTTTGTTTACTTTACAAAGGCAATTCCTTCCCTTTTTAACGATAATTACACCTTGGTGCTAGTCACCAGACCCTGGCCTATGGAAGGTGGGCTTGGGGTAGTCACGGCACGGGCCCCGAGGACGGGTCGTGACAAATTGGTATCAGAGGGAAGTTTGGTTCTACCGCAGAACTCAAGACTCTAATCTTTTTCTATGTGAAGAAATAGTGTTAAGAGTATTGAGTGTGGGTATCAGTACAGGGAGTCCAGTGTTGGTGCGGTGGCCGACGTATCCGTACTCTAGGACCCTGACCTCTAATTTCCGAATTCATGCACGAAAACATTGATTGCATGTGTGTTCCAAGTATTCCTTGTGATTACATTGTGTCAGCTCACCAGATATACTGTTTAATCATGGCGCACCTATTTTTTTTAGGATGGCCCCACGAAAGCAGCCAGCTAGGGTTCCGAGAGTTATGCGTGACGATAGCCCATGGAGCGACGAGGCCTCGGTACAGGGACCTTTGACAGCAGAGGCACTGACGGTACCTCTACCCGCTGAGCCACCGATGCTACCAGCCCCAACCGCTGACGGTGCACATCGCCTTAGTGCACTTCACGAGTTTTAGCATCAGCGACCGCCCAGGTTCTGTGGGGAGACAGACGCTCAGGCAGCCGAGGATTGTCTGGAGGCAGTTGTACAAGTTTTCTGTTTGGTAGGGACACCAGCTGACCTTATAGTGGTCCTTGTAGTGAGCCTCATGCACGCGACAGCATGCAAATGGTGGAGCTTGATGCTCCAGGTGCACGATGAGGCATCTCTTTTTTGGACGGACTTTGAGAACCTTTTCCGCTCAGAGTTCGTCCCAGCCACCCTCCGTGCAGTGCGCATCCAGGAGCTGCTACAGGTGCAGCAAGGCAGCATGACGGTAGCCCAGTACGCGGCGAGGTTTACCGATCTCTCGTGCTATTCGACGGACATGGTACGATACCCATTCTTCAGGGCCCAAACATTCAAGCAGGGGCTCAGGCAAGAGATCAGAGCTTCAGTTGTTTCTCACAGCATTCCGACACAGACAGGGGTGTTGGAGCGAGCCCTCTTAGTGGAGAGTGTCCTTGATGAGCAGTCTCCAGCAGCAGGACCCACCACTAGCCACCATGCGGTAGAGTCTCGTGCAGCAGGCAGTAGACAGATGACGCAGGGGTCCAAGAGGACTAGACCTATAGGTGGTTGACTGCATGACACAGGATCGTTTGTGAGAGGCACCCGGGGTGGAAAACGACTTACCAAGAGCGAACAGTGTTACTCCTGCGGCGGGGTTGGTCACATGGCTCGTGACTGTCCGACCCACCATACGGATGACCAGCAGATGAACGAAGGACCTCCCAGGAAGAGGCAGAGGTTCGATCGAGGTGGACTGCATGGAGAAGGAGACCGTGGCAGGGGAGCTGGCCGTGCAGCTGGAGGTGGACGACGCTTCGAGGTGTTGCCACCACCACCACCAGGAGGTCCACCCCGACCGCAGGGAACTGGTGGACATGGGAGAGATCAGCTTCATGCAGTTGAGGCCTACGATCATGGAGCTCCGGGAGCAGATGGATAGGATCGGGACTAGCTCCAGACCTGGAGACTTTTGTTTATGCTGCTTCTAGATTTGTTGATGTTTTTCTGTAGATGCTTTGTGTCTTTGTACTTTGAGCTGCAGTAATATAAGACACCTTTGTTGTGGTGTTTACCTTCCACTCCTCTCTTTATGTTGTTACTAAGAGGTTCCGGTTTAAAAACCGTTGACTTGACCCTCACGTTGAGATACCTACTGGAGGAGACCCAGTGACCACACACTGATGCCGATAGTGTGACTCAACCCTTAGATGTGAGATTAATGGTTGGATCTCTTGGTAGTAGCGTCGAGGCCTTACGACGTCATCCCTAGTATGGGTTAGTATCATCCATGTCGGGATTGACTGTATTAGGCGAAGAATGTGGTTCATCCAGGGGATGAGACCAGATTTCTCTTATCGAAAAAGAAGAAATCTCAGCAGCTCTTGTAGAACCAGAAAGGTCCAAGTCATCCAAGAGCGGATGAGGATAGCTCAGAGCCGACAAAATTCTACTGGTGATAGGAGGAGGATACCACTAGTGTTCGGTGAGGCTGACAACGTTTCCCTACGGGTCTCACCTCGATGTGAGTTACCGAGATGTGGTCGAGGCGACAAGTTATCTCTGAGGTTCAGGGGACATTTTCAGGTCCTCAGTAGGGTAGGAGAGGTGGTTTACCACTTGACCCATCCACCTCAGTTACACCAGGTGCACAACGACTTCCACGTATCTCAACAAAGGAGATACGTGTTCGACCCTTCGCATATCATCGACCATGAGGAGTTGGATGTTGGCGATGGGGTGACTTTTGTGGAGGTCCCGGTGGAGATTGAAGATTGACAGGAGCGGGTCCTACGTGTATGGTCGATTCCTCTCATGCGCATCAGATGCCAGCACGGGGACCTCCAGGTGAGCACATGGGAGTGGAAGGCTCAGATGCGTGCTCAGTACCGCTTTTGTAACACTAGTTTGTTTTAAATATTTACGAAGACATAAAGCCCGGTGGTGGGAGTAATGTAAAGACCCCTAAAATTCAAGGGAAATTTTTTTCTTAATTTTCTTTGGAATTTTACAAGAACGTAGTTTCTGACGGAACCTGATTCCGAGGCCCGGTGTGCCAGAAATCATTTTCCAAAGTTTAGCTCGGGTACGTTCAGTGAATGAATGAGCGGGGTTTTCTTACTTTTGAACCAGTGCTCGGAATCGAATTCTGAGTGCACCGATGGAATCGTAGCGCCGGTAATTGCTTAGAAACACCTTTTTTGAGGTTGCGTTTGCTCGGGTGTGGTTTTTAAATTTTGGGGTTAAGTAAAGGAATAAAAAAAATTGGACGCACAATTTTTATTTTACTTCAAGTTGTTTAACCTAAGATATGTGTTGGAATTGAGACCCACAATATCCTACCCACTTGGTAGGATATTTTTGAGGTGGGTACCACATGAGCCCCATCATTTCTTTTCTTCCTAAACCCCCTCCTTTAATTAAGTAACACACCCGCACCCCCTATTAATAAAGTCAACCCTTGCATTTATTCTGGTTAATAAACGACTCTTTAAATGGGCGGTTTAAACTGCTCAATTAATTCAATTAATTGATCGTTTCAGTTCTTTTTGAAATTCAATCGTTGACTTGTGTGTTAATAAAATAAGACAACTCTTATTTTATTAGTATGGTGGTGTTGAGAGGGTTTGAGAGAAAGAGGGGAGGCTTGAAGATCTTCATCTTCCTTGACGAAGAACGTGAAGAATGCAAAGAACGCGAAGAACGCCGACCTCCGATGAAGGTCGACAAGAACGCCGGATCCTTGGAGATCGACGACGTGATGCGACGAATCCTTTCTCCATGACGCGACGACCCTTCTTCCGCAACGCTTCTTCCGTGACGTTCCTTCTTCCGCGACGTGCAATTCTATGATGAACCCTCGCTCGATGATGCTTGATGTAGGGGTTTTGATTCAATTAAATCTATGTGATTTTTTAATCATCGGCATGTGTTTAAAAAATTTCGGAAGCCTTTTTAAACCACTAACGCGGTGGGTGCGGACCAATGAACAAGTCCAAACCCACCGTCTTTTCGTTCTTGGTGTGCGGATCAGGGAGCGATGATAAAGTAGGCTGCATAGGTTCTTTGAGGTCTTCGCAGTGAAGAACCGGTCCCAGGAGGTCCATTGGTGAAGACAACAGGCAAAACCGACCACCGGAGCTCATCCGGTGGTCCGCGGAACACTCTGGCGGCGCGCGTCGCCGGCACGGCAGCGCCCGGCGCACCATCGGGAGGGGCCATCACAGCGGCAGGCCGCTGGTCCTGCAACCTCAAGGGACCGAGGGAGTCGGGACACGGCGCTCGGCCGCATCCAGTGGCAAGGGGCGACCCCACGTAGGGACGCGGTTTAATTCAAGGGGGGCACCGACCCTTTGCGCGACCGTTTGGCCAGCGCCTGCGTGCCAACGCACCGGGCCGAGCCGCCCGGCCGGACTGCTAGGCCGGGCTGCGCCCCAGTGGGCCGGACCCGGACCCAGGGTGTACCGGGCCGGGTCGGACTGGGCCCGAACCCTCTAATACCAGACTGTTACAGTCTTTTTTCCCATAACTTGGGTTGTGGACCTCCGATCGATGCACCATCAATGGCGATGCGATCCTTGGATCGAGATGGTCTATTCGGTATACTACAGTCAAGGTTTTGGAGTTCTTTGGGTTCGGCCGGGTTGGTTCGTACACGAAACCAACCGGGCCCTCGGAGCGGAAACACTTATAACTTGAGCTCCGGACGTTCAAATGACGTGTCGTTGACTTTGTTGGATTCCACTTTATGAGACGGAACTTTTGGCATGCTTCGCCTGAGTTTTGGATGTAGTTGGATAATGTCTGGGTTGGATTGAACCCGAAATCCAACCGGGCCCCTGGAACGGAAAAGTTTATAGCTTTCAGACCGGACGTCCGTTTGAAAAACCATCAGCGGAGTTGGCGATCACGTTGAGAAATGGTCCCTATGATAATTCCCTATGAGAATTCCCTATGAGAGTTAGGGGTACAGTAGAGATATGGTCGGGTTGGTTCGCACACAAAACCAACCGGGCCCCTTGGACGAAAAGGGTAGTAACTCACAGACTGAGCGTCTGACTGATGCGCCGTTTGTTGCGTTGAGACCCCTACGAAAAGGCGGTCCTTTGAGATAATTCTTCATGGAACTTCTTGATACTTGGAGTATAGACTGGTAGCTCGTGGATCGGACCCTCCCGGTGATGAGCTAGCAGAGTGCAGAGACCTTGTAGCTGGCTGAGACTTGACGACTGCTGATCTATCGACTCAGTGTATTTCGGATAGCTCAGTGGGGAGCACTTGGTTGTAGCGGCAGACCCACGGTGGAGGAGCGCTTGTTAGTAGCGGGAGACCCACGGTACTCAACAGAAGGAGTACCTCTGGAGGCTATGAGGGGGAGCGCTTGGTTGTAGCGGCAGACCCATGGTAGAGGAGCACTTGGTTGTAGTGGCAGACCCGCGGTACTCAACAGAAGGAGTACCTCTGGAGCCTATGAGGGGGGGCGCCTGGTTGTAGCGGCAGACCCACGGTGGAGTAGCGCTTGGTAGTTGCGGAAGACCTGCAGTACTCAACAGAAGGAGTATCTCTGGAGGCTATGAGGGGGAGCGCTTGGTTGTAGCGGCAGACCCACGGCAGAGGAGAGCTTGGGTGTAGCGGCAGACCCGCGGTACTCAACAGAAGGAGTACCCCTGGAGCCTATGAGGGGGAGCGCTTGGTTGTAGCGGCAGACCCATGGAGGGAAGCGCTTGGTTGTAGCGGCAGGCCCACTGTACTCGACAGAGGAGGAGTTCTCCAGCAGTCGTGGTTTTGACATCATGAAGAAGTATACCTGTGTGAGCTGTGTCTTGACTTTCAATGCTTATCTTCGATAAGATTGACTTGATATCCGGTATGGATTACATTATGCTTTCATGTGTGGATTTGGTTGTGTTTTCCTGTATGGACTCGGTTGTACTTGGGCTCGGATGTTGGAGCCGTACGAGAATTGATGACTTAGGTATATGTATGGGAATATACCTAAGTGGTGTCGAATGTTACTTCGTGATTGTATCTTACCTTGTTTATTATCCTTTTTGGATTCTGGGAGACCTTAGGGGGTTTCGGGGTCCCTAATGAGTAGCTTATACTCACCCCTGCACAGGCTATGCCCGCACTACATTGTGTTGGTTACAGCCGACGGACAGCGCTGATCGTAGTTGAGGCATGAGGAGCAGGTCGGTACCTGGAGGTGGACCACTGGGCGGAGCGTACTCAGAGTGGACGTCTTGATCCGAGGAGCTGTTGAGGCTATCTGTACCACCCTTCAGGTGGGACTTCCAGTGGACGGCTCGACGCTGCGGCTTTATTTTTCAGTTGTTGTACTCTCTTTTTCATTTGTACTTTACTTTCAGTTTGGGTTTGTATTCTGGCCCACTTACTTTTCTGCACTTACTGTTGTACCCAGTTTTTACTTAGTGTTTTCTTCTACTTGCTTTCTCTGTAGTGTTTGTTTACTTTACAAAGGCAATGCCTTCCCATTTTATTGGGAATTACGCCTTGGTGCTAGTCGCCAGCCCCTGGCCTATGAAAGGCAGGCTTGGGGTAGTCACGACATTGGCCCTGAGGACGGGTCGTGACAAATTGGTATCAGAGGGAGGTTCGGTTCTACCGCAGAACTCAGGACTCTGATCTTTTTCTATGTGAAGCAATAGTGTTAAGAGTATTGAGTGTGGCTATCAGTCCAGGGAGTCCATTATTGGTGCGGTGGCTGATGTATCCGTACACCAGGACCCTGACCTCTGATTTCCAACTTAATGCATGAAAAAATTAATTGCATGTGTGTTAAAAGTGTTCCTTGTGATTACTTTGTGTCAGCTCACCAGTTATACTATTTAACCGTGGCGCACCTGTTTTTTTTTTCAGGATGGCGCCACGACAACAGCCAGCTAGGGTTCCGAGAGTTGTGCGTGACAACAGCCCACCGAGCAACGAGGCCTCGGTACATGGCCCTTTGACAACAGAGGCACCAGTGGTACCTCTACCCACCGATCCACCGATGCTACCAGCCCCATCCACTGATGGTACACGTCGCCTTAGTGCACTGCACGAGTTTCAACATCAGCGACTGCCTAGGTTCCGTGGGGAGACGGACCCTCAGGCAGCCGAGGATTGGATGGAGGCAGTTGTATGAGTTTTCTGTTTGGTAGGGACACGAGCTGACCTTATGGTGGTCCTTGCAGTGAGCCTCCTGCACGCGGAAGAAGGAAGATGGTGGTGCTTGATGCTCCGGGTGCAAGACGAGGCATCTCTCCTTTGGACGTACTTTGAGAGCCTTTTCTGCTCAGAGTTCTTCCCAGCCACCCTCCGTGCGGTGCGCATCCAGGAGCAACTACAGCTACGGTAGGGCTGCATGAGAGTAGCCCAGTACGCGGCGAGGTTTACTGATCTCCTGTGCTATTAGACGTACATGGTACGAGACCCATTCTTCAGCGCCTGAACCTTCGAAAAGGGGATCAGGTGAGAGATCAGAGCTTCAGTTGTTTCTCACAACATTCCGACAGAGACAAGGGTGTTGGAGTGAGCCCTCTTAGTGGAGAGTTTCCTTTATGAGTAGTCTCCAGCAGTAGGACCCAACACTAGCTGGCATGCGGCAGAGTCTTCTGTAGCAGGCAGTAGACAGATGATGTAGGGGTCCATAAGACTAGACCTACAGGTGGTCGACCGCATGACACAGGATCGTTTGGGCGAGGCAGCCGGGGTGGACAACGACTTACCAGGAGCGGACATTGTTACACTTGCGGCGAGGTTAGTCACATGGCTCGTGACTGTACGACCTGCCATACAGATGACCAACAGATGAATGAAGTAACTCCCAGGCAGAGGCAGAGGTTCGATCGAGGTGGACCACATGGAGCAGGAGACCGTGGTAGGGGTGTTGGTCGTGCAGCTGGAGGTGGACGATGCTTCGAGGTGGTGCCAGCACCACCACTAGGAGGTCCACCCCGACCGCAGGGAACTGGTGGACATGGGAGAGATCAACTTCAGGAAGCTGAGGCCTACGATCATGGAGCTCTGGGAGCAGATGGACAAGAGTGGGACTAGCACCAGACCTAGAGACTTTTGTTTATGCTGCTTCTAACTTTGTTTATGTCTGTTTGTAGATTCTTTGTGTCTTTGTACATTGAGCTTCAGTAATAAAAGACACCTTTCTTGTGGAGTTTACCTTCCTGTACTCTCTTTATGTTGTTACTAAGAGGTTCCGGTTTAAAAACTGTTGACTTGACCCTCACTTTGAGATACCTACTAGAGGAGACCCAGTGACCACACACTGATGTCGACAGTGTGAGTCAACCCTTGGAGGCGATAGTAACGGTTGGATCTCTTGGTAGTAGTGTCGAGGCCTTACGACGTCATCCCTGGAATGGTTCAGTATCATCCATGTCGGGATTGACTGTATTAGGCGAAGAACATGGTTAATCCAGGAGATGAGACTAGATTTCTCTTATCGGAAAAGAAGAAATCTCAGCAGCTCTGTAGGACCAGAAAGGTGCAAGTCATCCAACAGGGGATGAGGACAGCTCAGAGCCGGAAAAAGTCTAGTGCTGATAGGAGGCGGACACCACTAGAGTTTGGGGATGGTGACCATGTTTCCCTATGGGTCTCACCTCAACGTGAGTTACGGAGATGTGGACGAGGCGAAAAGTTATCTCTGAGGTTTAGTGGACCTTTTCAGGTCCTCAGCAGGGTAGGTGAGGTGGTTTACCGCTTGACCCATCCACCTCAGTTACACTAGGTGCACGACGACTTCCAAGTATCTCAACAGAGGAGATACGTGTTCGACCTTTCGTATATCATCGACCATGAGGAGCTGGACGTTGGCAATGAGGTGACTTTTGTGGAGGTCCAGGTGGAGATTTAGGATAGACATGATCAGGTCCTACGTGGATGGTCGATTCCTCTAGTGCGCATCAGATGGCAGCACGGGGACCTCTAGGTGAGCACAAGGGAGCGAAAGGCTCAGATGCATGCTCAGTACCGCTTTTGTAACTCTAGTATGTTTTAAAGCTTTACGAGGATGTAAAGCCCTGTGGTGGGAGTAATGTAAAGACCTGTAAAATTCAAGGGAAATTTTGTTCTTAATTTTCTTTGGAATTTTACATGAACACAGTTTCTGACGGCACCTGATTCTGAGGACCGGTGTGCCCGAAATCATTTTCCGAAGTTTAGCTCGGGTACGTTCAGTGAAAGAAAGAGAGGGTTTTTCTAAATTTTGAACCAGTGCTCGGAATCGAATTATGAGGGCACTGATGGAATCGTAGTGCCAGTAATTTCTTATAAACACCTTTTCCAAGGTTGCGTTTTCTTATGTGTGGTTTTTAAATTTTAGGGTTACGTAAAGGAATAAAATAAAAATTGGATGCACAATTTTTATTCTACTTCAAGTTGTTTAACCTAAGCTATGTATTGTAAGTGGGACCCACAATATCCTACCCACTTGGTAGGATATTTGTGAGGTGGGGCCCACACGAGCCCCATCATTTCTTTTCTTTCTAAACCCTCTCCTTTAATTAAGTAACGCACCTGCACCCCTATTAATGAAGTCAACCCTTGCGTTTATTCTGGTTAATAAACGCTTCTTTAAATGGGAGGTTTAAAATTTTCAATTAATTCAATTAATTGATTGTTTCAATTCTTTTGGAAATTCAATCGTTGACTTGTGGGTTAATAAAATAAGACGACTCTTATTTTATTAGTCTGGTGGTATTGAGAGGGTTTGGGAGATAGAGGGGAGGCTTGAAGATCTTCATCTTCTTCGATGAAGAATGCGAAGAACGCGAAGAATGTGAAGAACGCCGACCTCTGACGAAGGTCGACAAGAACACCAAATCCTCGTAGATCGACGACGCCACGCGACGAATCCTTTCTATGCGATGCGACGACCCTTCTTCCGCGACGCTTCTTCCGTGACGTTCCTTCTTCCGCAACGTGCAATTCCGTGACGAACCCTTGTTCGACGACGCTTGAGGTAGGGGTTTGGTTCAATTAAATCTATGTGATTTTTTTTAATCATTGGCATGTGTTTAAAAATTTTCGGAAGCCTTTTTAAACAGCTAACGCGGTGGGTGCGGACCAACGAACAAGTCTGAACCCACCTTCTCTTCGTTCTTGGTGTGCGGATTGGCGGGCGATGATAAAGCAGGCCGCATGGGCGTTTTGAGGTCTTTGCAGTGAAGAACCGGTCCCAGGAGGGCCATTGGTGAAGACGGCAGGCAAAACCGACCACCAGAGCTCGTCCGGTGGTCCGCGGAATACACCGCCAGCGCGCCTCGCTGGCACGGCTTTGCCGGCGGCAGGAGGCGGCGGTCGGTACCGGCCGGCCGCCAGGAGACGGCGGCGCCCGGTGCGACGCCGGGATCGGCCACTGCGGTGGCAGGCCGCTGGTCCCGCGACCTCAAGGGACCGAGGGAGGCGGGACGTGATGCTAGGCCGCATCCGGTGGCAAGGGGCGGCCCCACGCGGGGCCGCGGTTTCGTTCAAGGAGGGCGGCACCCCTTTGCGTGGCTGTTTGGCCAGTGCCAGTGCATCGGGCCGAGCCGCCCGGCCGGACATCCTGGTCGGGCCGCGCTGGCCGATCCGGGCCGCGCACATACGGGCCAGACCCGGACTCGGGTTGGGTCGACCCGGTTCGGGCCGACCCAGGGGTATCGGGCCGGGTCGGACCGGGCTCGAACCCCCTAATACAAGACTGTAACTGTATTTTGCCCATAACATGGGCTGCAGACCTCCGATCGATGCACCGTCAGTGGTGATGCGATCCTTGGATCAAGATGGTCGATTCGGTATACTACACTCAAGGTTTTGAAATACTTTGGGTTCGGTCGGGTTGGTTCGTACACAAAACCAACCGGGCCCTCGGAGCGGAAACGCTTATAACTTGAGCTCCAGACGTCCAATTGATGTGACATCGACTTTGTTGGATTCCTCTTGATAAGAAAAAAAATTTTTAATGCTTCGCCTGAGTTTTGGATGAATTTGGATAATGTCTAGGTTGGATTGAACCCAAAATCCAATTGGGCCCCTGGAACGGAAAAGCGGATAGCTTTCAGATCGGACGTCTGTTTGACGAACCATCAGCGGTGTTGGTGATCACATTGAGAAATGGTCCCTATGAGAATAACCTATGAGATTTCGGGGTAAAATCGAGATACGGCCGGGTTGGTTCACACATGAAACCAACCGGGCCCCTGGGACGAAAAGGCTAGTAATTCACAGACCGGGCGTCCGACTGACGCACCATCTGTTGTATTGAGACCCCTAAGACGAGGCGGTCCTTTGAGAAACTTCTTCGTGGAACTTCATGATACTTAGAGTATCGACCGGTAGCTCGGGGAGCAGACCCTACTGGTGATGAGCTAGCAGAGTGCAGAGACCTAGTAGCTCGCTGAGATATGACGACTGTTGATCTGTCGTCTTAGTGTATTTCGGATAGCCCAATGGGGAGTGCTTGGTTGTAGCAGTAGACCCACGGTGGAGGAGCGCTTGGTAGTAGTGGGAGACCCGCAGTACTCAACAGAAGGAGTACCTCTGGAGGCTATGAGGGGGAGCGCTTGGTTGTAGCAGCAGACCCATGGCGGAGGAGCACTTTGTTGTAGCGGAAGACCCGCGGTACTCAACAGAAGAAGTACCTCTAGAGCCTATGAGGGGGGGTGGCTTGGTTGTAGCGGCAGAACCACGGCGGAGGAGTGCTTGGTAGTAGTGGCAGACCCACGGTACTCAACAGAAAGAGTACCTCTGGAGGCTATGAGGGGGAGTGCTTGGTTGTAGCGGTAGACCCACGGTGGAGGAGCGCTTGGTTGTAGCGGCAGACCCGCATTACTCAACAAAAGGAGTACCTCTGGAGCCTCTGAGGGGGAGCACATGGTTGTAGCAGAAGACCCATGGAGGGAAGCGCTTAGTTGTAGTGGCAGGCCCACTGTACTCGATAGAGGAGGAGTTCTCTAGCAGCCGTGGTTTTGACATCATGAAGAAGTATACTTGTGTGAGCTGAGTCTTGATTTTCAATCCTTATCTTCGATATGTTTGAATTGATATCCTATGTGGATTATGTTCTGCTTTCTTGTGTGGATTTGGTTGTGTTTTCCTGTATGGACTGGGTTGTACTTGGGCTCGGATGTTGGAGCCGAACGAGAATTGATGACTTATGTATATGTATGGGAATATACCTAAGTGGTGTCAGATGTTACTTTGTGATTGTATCTTTCCTTGTTGATTATCCTTTGTGGAGTCTGGGAGACCTTAGGGGGTATCAGGGTCCCCACTGAGTAGCTTATACTCACCCCTGCACGGGCTATGCCCGCACTACGTTGTGTTGGTTGCAGACGATGGACAATGCTGATCGTAGTTGAGGCACGAGGAGCAGGTCGATACCTGGAGGTGGACCACTGGGCGGAGCATACTCGGAGCAGACGGCTGGATCCGAGGAGCTGTGGAGGCTATTTGTACCACCCTTTAGGTGGGACTTCCAGTGGACGGCTCGACACTGCACATTTACTTTTCAGTTGTTGTATTCTATTTTTCATTTGTACTTTACTTTCAGTTTGGGATTGTATTCTGGCCTACTTACTTTTCTGCACTTACTGTTCTACCTAGTTTTTACTTAGTGTTTTCTTCTACCTATTTGCTCTGTGGTGTTTTTTTACTTTACAAAGGCAATGCCTTCCCTTTTTACCGGTAATTACGCCTTGGTGCTTGTCGCCAGCCCCTGGCCTATGGAAGACGGGCTTACGGTAGTCACGGAACAGGCCCCAAGGACGGGTCGTGACATTCATGATATAATATTTCAAACGACAGTATATACACCATATAAAATTGAATTGGCTCATAACAACAAAGAAGTCTCAAAGGAATGTAAATTGAGACAAAATCCACTATAAAGACTGTATCTTTAGATTAAGGATAAATCAATGACATAATAATGTGTGAAAAATATAAATATACTCAATATTACTGGATATTAAGTGTAAATCAATCATAGGACATTCATACATATTCTTGTAAAAACAAAACCACTGACTTGGATGTTTAACTCAATGAACGAAAATTGAGTTAAGATTACCCTTATCATGTTTATATTAGTGAATTGATAATTTATAAATGGATTGATTATTTTTATCAAAAGTATATCCACATAAAGGGGAGTGGAAATTACCACATAAATAAATAAATAGTGATTCCACACATAATCTTGGGGTAAAATAATCAATTAAGTATGCATAAAACCCAACCAGTGGAAATTGAAATTTGAAATTGCCTTACCAATTTGGTAACATACGAAATATACACCCCATGGGAGAAGGACCATACAATGATGACTTAAATAACCATAACGTAAAATATATTACACAAATAATTCAATCATGGGATGTATATACACCACATTAAAGGTAATAGTGTAAAATATAGCATCAATCTCATTGGAATAAAAGTGACACGAAAACCCCTTACCTTGTACTTTTCCTTAGTTGAGGGTAATTTAACCTCCTATATAATGGTGAAATAATTTTTATTAATTTATAAAAGAACTATATACATAAATACGATATCATATATGTTCTTTTAATATTTCTTTGTTAATAATATTTCAATAGGATCATTCTTTCATGTGTTAACTAATTCGTTTTTCTTTATATGTTTTATTACATAAGTCATGTTTTTTATGGATAGTATGTATTTGATTCATATCCAGAATGATTTTATGTTATTAATTATTATTTTTTAATCATAAAAAGATATTTATTCTTGAATGGTTACGATGGGGAATGAATCTAATCGCGTTCGTGGAGATGGTAATCTGTACGCACGCACGAGCGACAATACCGTTATATTGATAGTGAAATCGTATGTAATTTTATTTTCTATCATATATAAAGAATAATTAACATGTTATATTTATTATTTAACTAAATTATACTCATTATTATACCCATCCAAATAATTAAGTTTTTAATAACAAACTACACCACGACATGGAGATGGTAAACCGTATCTACACACGTATAGTGACTTTGTCATTCATAGGATGGATAGAATGATGAATATGGTTGTACCAAATTTATAATAACATAAATGTATGTAGAAGGTACTGGAGTAATTATTTTGATATGAAAACAACAAAGAAAGAGGATGTGGATGAAGAAAAGTACATTGAAAGAGGTGATGAAATAATTACGTCTTCTTCGTGTGCTTTCTTATTGATTTGATCAAAAGGGCTCCCTAGGTTGTCTTTATAATCAAGGTAAGGCATCTAGGATGAAGTGAGGGTTGTTGGGAGGATATTTGATCAGGTTTAGGCTGAGCCAAATGGCATTGGAGGTATGATTTTGAGAGAAGGGTATGTACCCTTTTATAAGAGATATGAGGGTCACTTTAGGAAAACATTTAATAATTATTTTATTATACCATCATATTCAATTTATAATGGTTCCAAAAGGATTAATTTCGAGGATAAGGTAGGTATGGGTCGAAAAAATCTCAACCAATAGATTTTAGATTGGTTTAGGTCACCATATTAATCTTATCTTTTATATTAATATCTTGGTTAAATAGTTTTACATTTACCATATATCCTGGTATTTTTATATTATATAGTTAATAAACATACTATAAAATGCCAATATAAACCCCAGGTGGTTAATTAATGGAATATATATTATTATATAAGTCCTTTTCCCAAACCTTATATTTTTAGGACTATTATATCATTTAATAATATAGTATTTGTTTTAAAAACTCTTTTATGTCAATTTTGACATTATTTAGTATTTGGTTATTGGGAAAGTCATAAAAATCATATTTCATCAAAAAATAAATGTATTTAATCAACAATAATGTGTAATATTAACATACAATTTTTTTTGAATTCATCAAAATTCTCAATTTACATTTATTTTAATATTTATAATATAAATTATTTTAATAATTCATTAATAAGGTAATTACTGAATCATCATTGTGTCATAAATAAATTTATATATTTAATGTCTAAAAATTATCAATAAAATACCATGATCTATGAATTATTTTTAGATTTATAATGAGTATTTATAGTATAAATTATCTTATGTATAACCCTATATTAAATATGTTATAGTTATTAAAATTTGAATTTAACACATTTCACTCTTCTTTAAATAAAATAATAATAAATGTTTTAATCTAAACCAAGTGCACCAAAAGGGTCATATTATATTCCTAAGATTTAATTTGGTCGAAATAAATTTATCAAAAACAATTATGACTTGTGTTAGGATAATTATAGTATCATTTTTACCTTTAATTACCCTATTTACTTTTATCAGTGGTAAATAAAATTCAAAAGTTTTTATTCCTAAAAAATTATTTTCATCTCATTGAACCAAATTTTACTTACTAATGTCAACCGTGTCTCTTGGATTTTTGAAATTAAATTCACAGAAGAGGTAAAATTACGTTTTATGCAAATTTTCTAATTTTCCAAGAAGGTGGGTAAAATGCGTTAAAAATTCAAAAATTATTTATACATGTAATTTTATTAGAAAATGACTCCAATGAATTACATTGAGCTAATATAGGATTTATTTATCTATTTTGTCTTACAATAAATTTAAATAAAAATAATAATTATTAATATAAAAATATTGTTTTTAAAGAATAACGTAGTATTTTTCACAATTAATTAAAAATTGAATGTTTTCTAAAAAATACCAAAAATTCACCCTAAGCTAATTTTGATATTCTGAATCGAAAAATTATGTCTATTTTACCAAATTAAAAACATATAATTTTCATTATTTAATTTAAAATTAATTCCCGTTTTCATAACCCAAAAGTGGGTTTTTTGAGAAGTAAAATCTATCAAAAGATTGATATGTGTTTATGTCCAGTTTATAAGTGAAATTATTTCTAATGAACAACATGAGATTAAATTTTAAAAATATAATCTAATTATAATTCAAAACCATTCAAATGTATAATTTAACACTATAAATTATTTTAATTATAAATGTTGTTTTCAATTAAAATTTTGTATCATTCACTATTCGTCAAAATATGAAAGTTATCAGGAAAACACCCAAAATCTCTCAAAACTAAATTTTTATGTCCTTCTTATAAAAAAAATTTAATTTCATCAAATTGAATATATAAATGTGTCAAATATTGGATTTAGAAAGGGTTCTCCATTAAAAGGTGAAAAAATTGCATTTTTTAAAAAATACTTATTTTTTCTAAAAAATTGAATTTATACTTATATTATAACTAAGAAACACAAAATATGAATTTTAAAATCATATGGGATATATATAAAATTCAAAATGTGGTTATTACTATTCTGAACCGCTTTTGAAACGACTAGTTTGATTGGTCATGGTGCACTTGAACTCGATGTTGCGTGCATCACACGCTAATGTATTATTCAAAGAGAAGCGTACCGTGGAAGCTTGGTGTGTTACATTTGGAAAAGAAGGGAGTTATTTAATATTATCCCAGATAAACAATAGTAACTGAACTCCCATGTTTTCTTGATTTTTATTGATAATATCAACTTTTTTTGAAATATTTTTCCTGATTATCTAATCCACTCACCATGTTGAATTATAAATGATTCAAGTTCGTATGAATAGAGGAATGTGGAAAGATTTTCAATGATCTGAACAAATGTTATCCAGATAAAATATTCTCACAATACCCTATAGTGGGGGGAGGTTTTTGATCTACATTGATATGTCCAATAAGGGGATGGGATGTGTTCTCCTGAAAAATGATATGGTTATATCTTATGCCCCACTAAAATTGAAAATACATGTTCAAAATTACCCAAATCATGATTTGGAGTTAGCTGCACTAATCTTTCATTAATGATATGTATGAGTTATCATTGTGGAGATATGTGTGATGTATATACTGATCATAAATGTTAAAAGTATATTTTCACTCAAAATGAGTTGAAAATGCACCAAAGTAGATTGTTGGAATTGATTAAAGATTTTGACTACTCAATAAATTACAACCATGGTAAAGAAAATGAGGTTGTGAGTGATTTGTATGAAAAGGTCCATGCTAGCCAGTCATGAACTAAGACAAAGTTCCATAGAAGCCAATACTCGACCCGACTAGTGAAATGGGATGAAGGGAATTCCTAATTCAAATGGGATGGAAACTAGTCCCTGAGTATCAATAATATTCTTTGGAAATGATTTAACTTATTTAGAAAAACAACCAATAGAAATTAACATCATAATAATAAATATTTAAATCTAAACAACACATAGATTTTTTATAATTAAGGTTTTACAAGTTTTTATATAACCAAAATATACTACAAAGTAAAGGGGAACTAAAATTTTCCCCAAAAACTCCATATGTCATGAAGAAAAAATGCACTCAAGACAACAACACCACCTATAACAAGGGGATATTATAGACACAATATCCACCACAACACATATTTCCTTTACCAGGGTTTTACATAACAAGGTCTACAAACACCCAAAGGAGTATGTAGGGTGTGAGCAGAATCCCAATAGGATTCCACCCAAAAGAGAAGGTTCCATGATATAATATTAGAAGAAAGTTTAATATGATCATTTCCTTTAAAACATTAGGAAATTTTATAAGAAATATTTTTAAGGAAAACTATTTTCATGTAACAATTTTTAGATTTACACTTCTAGAGGAAACAATTCAAGGAATATCATTTCTCAACAAACATGAAATATAGAAATAAAATACACTCAAGTTCCTCTGTATGCCGATGGATGGAAACACATCAAATAATTCTCATGTTTCATTAGAACATAATGTGTAAATTTCTAGTGGTAATATAGATTCAGTGAGACACTATAACCATATAGCTGGGTGAAAGTTGGTATAGTATCCACCACCATCATCTTTCACATACACGAGCTATTAGGAGGGGACACCCGAATGGCCAAGGGGTATCCAACCATCATCATAGTTTAGTGAGTGTTGTAAGAATACACCATGATATTTGAAACTAAGACTAGACATGTATGTATCACTAGTGTACTTAATCAAGTCATCCCACCAAGATACTCATGATCCCTTTATGTTGAATTCCTTATATAACATATAACACAAAACACCAATTTTGTATCCGCATTCCAAGTAGTATTAAAATACCAAGGAAATCACCAAATTCCTTAAATATACCAAAATCCATTTTAAAGACTCCAAAACCATTTTTAAATTACATCTTCACCACAAACATAACCACAGAAACCTATTTAGAAAAACTGAAGGAAACCACAATGAGGGAGACCAAGGGATCCAAGTGGAGGATAGGGATGCTCCTGTGGCTGGTGATGCAGAATGGGTAAAGCAAGAAGGTATTTGGGGGTAAATCTCAAGATGAATGAAAGGATATTTTTAGATTTTTAATTATATCGACATCACACATAGTTTTCCAACACAGTATTCTAAACTATGTGTAAATGATGTTCCTATTACTGTCTAAGAAAACATGTCACGTGGTTCTCAATCCTCGCATAATCCGTGCTATTAACCACTGCATGAAATTGGGTATAGGTCTCATAGTTTCCTGGATAAGGGTGCACGACTTGGAAAACCATTCACTAATGATGCGTCTCATCCTGAAAATGAAAAATATACATTTTTCAACAAAACAAATCCTAGAGAAAACTAATGAATGAAGTAAGGTCCAATGATAGAAAAAGACTATCTAAAATTCAAACCCATCACATTTGAAACACACAGTTAAATCAAGATCCAAATTTGAAGCATAAAAAAGATTAAAACTACATATCTAGTGAGACAATTCTCTTCTCCATAAATATTTAATCCCCTAAGAATCCACAACAAAACATTATCCCAAAATAAAAACCGATAATCCACCAAAAGTATAGGAAATTTCTAACAAACATTGAATGAGGTTAAAGAAAGAACTCAAAAAGCATAAATATGGATTCATATTATTTAAAATTAGATGTTATAATGGACTCCCGAACATACACCATCTTTCTCTATAAATCCAAGACACTACTATTTGATCGGTCATATGAAAATTAATTCTAATAACCACATCATTGAACCTCTAAAGACCAAAACACCAAATAAATTACTAAACGTAACTCAAAACTCTTACTTGAAACAAAAAAAACAAAAAACAAACACAAACCCCTTCTTGAAGAACATTGGAAAACTAGAAGCACAACATTTTCATCTCTTTACTCATATGAGGCTGTTGGGTGCACTCCAAAATCCCTATGTTTACTCGGAAGGAAAACACATAGCCAACATCTTAGAACAAAACTTATCTCTACCAATATACACCATAGAAAAAACATAATTATTAAAATAGGATGATCAAATGGAATCCCACCATGAAAACCACATATATAAATAAAAACTAGAGAAAACCACAATGAGACTTGTAGTGGGTATCCCCACCATTTGAGAACTAACAAGATTAAACCAACATGTGAAACCTGACATGGGATAACCCAAAACTCTCCATAGAGTCCAAAAAAACCCTATTCATATAAAAGGAAACATTATGAGGGAAATAACCCACCCAATATATGATCTACAACGAAATCCAATCCATGAAGGCCAACTACCCTAGGATAAAAACTATTATCCACATCTAGAAAGATAAACCACTAGGATGTTAGTGACACAAGACCACCCCACCTCCTCACAACTAACACAGTTCTTCCAAACCACATGACCTACATTGAGGAAACGAGGCTTCTATGTCCCTTTCCAAAAACCCAGATCATTCAATATGAAATAGTTACAAAATAATCTCAAATAGTCTCCATTTCCTACATTGATGAAAAAACTTATACCAAGGTCCCTCACATCCCTGGGGGGTGACTATGCACGAGCTTAACTCCAGGGCCAATGGAAGGATCCCTATTGTTTGAAGAATATATTTCCTTGCAGGTAGAAGATGTAATTACTTAATCAGAATACTTTCCTATCTTTAATGAACAACCACACCACACATACTTCACTAATAGAAAATCATGATCATTTGAATGAAATAAACAATGGAAAGATCCAAATGTATTTTTAACATAATTTCCATCTCCAAAAGCTCCAGGCCTCTCAAGCCAAAAAGATTTCCTTAAATTTTCCATATTCACTATACCGCTTCTAGAGGATCCTCTTGACCCAAAATAAAAGGGAGATATATTCAATTGTCGTATCAAAAGAATAATGACCTTATGTTGATCAATTGGAGCGTCTCCCAATGGTCAACCACTTATAGCCACACTTTGAATATTCACAGAATCATTATTGGGATGTACACTATCCAATAATTAGAATGAGGACCCAATCAAACAAGTCCATTGACTAAAGCTTATCATAAAAAACCTAAAAAAATACCATAAAAATAGACTCAAAGGATTCCCAAAAATTATTCAAAAGAACCCACCCACCATTATCTCAAAACCAACACATCGATAAATCTCAAATTTGTAACACTATTTAAACATGTAGAGTTTTTAACCTCTAAAAATCTTTTAAAAGTATTCCCAAATCACAAAGAAGAACACCACACAACTACTGGTTATAAAAACATCACACCTTTTTCTTAAAGTATTTTTTTAAAGGAAATATTCATGTTTTGTTGAAAACTCGCCAATGATATCCCATGGAGACCCGCTAACATTCATATTCCAATGACACCCTGGGGACCCATCCTCCCATTCCATTAACCATCCACATTCAGAAACACATATCTATGCACGTGAGCACTCATGATAATTACAAAGGCCAAAACACAACATTTTCACTTCTCAAAAAAAAACATCCAACCCATTTTTCACTTTCACAATTTGCCTTCCATTTTAGAATTAGTAAAGATATATGAATTTCCACTAACTAATACACCAAAAATGTTATTCAAACTCATTACATAAATCCAAAAAATCTCAACCCATTCAAAAAAATTATTAATATCTAAAAAAACCACACCGAAAATAGATATTACAAAACCCCCTTGAAATAACTAATGGTTTCCAAACAAATAATTTTCCAAATACCTTATGTTTTAATTATGAATATCCAATTCTAGTTGAACTCATCACCCCATTCATTCAGAAATCACTTTTTAAAAATATAATTTTCTAATTATTCTATAAATATGATTTTGATAACTAATTTTTCATCTTTCCAAACTAGGCCATTTTGAATTCAAAAATTTATTTTTCACAGTTCCAAACTAGGGGTCTTCAATACAATTTTCAAAACCCTAGAAGACACAAAATAATTTCCAAAGGGGTAAATAGTGTTATTTCTTGACTTAGTTATATGGTTGGAATCCATACGCCAATCACACCTACATTGAAGAGAGTCTTTTTTTACTATTTTCCGAGCACCACATGGATTTTCAAGACCTACGAGCTCAAAAATATGATTATACCAAAAATTCTTTCATTTACAAACACAAAACTACCAGCATGAACTAATGAAAAATAATGTAACCGAACTCACCATGGAAAATTGATTCCTATCTTGTGGTGTTCTGGACATGCACCCTATTCATAATTAGAACATCAAGTCTCAAACATACCAGATCTAATCTACCCAGAGTCTTCCTAAAATTACATGACCCAAATAGAGTTTATCCTACTCTAATACAATTTTTTCATGAACCAAGATAGAGTTCCATAGAACGTGATACCCAACCCAGCCTGTGGATTTACCCAAAAAGTGTTCCTAATGCCCACAGGATGACAGGTAGTGATTTAGTATTAATAATATTCCTTGGGAACCATTTCAACCATTTATAAAAAACAACCAATAGAATTGAACCTCACAATAACAAATAACTAAATCTAAAAAAGGCAAAAAAATTAGAAGGAGGGGTTTACAACATTAAATAAAACCCCAATATACTAAAAAAGAAATTAAAACCACAAATGTCCCAAAATCCTCCATATTTCATGATTAAAAACTCCCTTTATCCCCCACCACCACATTCTACAATGGGAGACACTAGAAACCACATCCACCAAGACACATCATTCCTTTACCTGGGATATACATAATAAAGTTTACGTACACTCAATGGTGTATGTATGGTGTGAACCAAATCCCACTAGCATTCCATCGAAAATGGAAGGTTCCATGATATAACATTAGAAGAAAATTTAATATACTCCTTTAATTTAAAACTATTATATCGATTCTATGAAATAATTTAAAGGAAGAATATTTTCAAGGAACCCTTTTCAGAAATAAACATTTAGTGGAAATACATCAAGGAAGACCATTTCTCAACAAAAATGAAAAAAATTTAAAAAAAATACACTCAAGGTCCACCATATGATGAAGAATGTCACAAAATCACATAAGTATCTTATTACATTACAGAACCGTCTGAAAATATTTTTCGGTAATATATCTTGAGTGAGAAACTATAACCTCCTTCCATGGTGATAGTTGGTATAGTAACCACAACCATAACCTTCCTCATGTGTGATCAACTATAAGGGGAAACCCCAATGTCAAACAATCTCCAACCATTATAATAGTTTAGTTATTGTTTAATAATCAATCATATTAAGTGAAACTAGGACTCACCTCTTCTGTCTCACTAGAATACTAGATCTAGTCAGACAGCTTAGATACCTAGGATTCCCATGTTCTTCATCCCTCAGTTCACATGTTACACAAAACACCATTTTCACACACGCATTCAAAAAATTATAGAAATATTAGGGAAAGAACCACATTTCATAAATAAACCACATTACATATTACACACACCAAAACCATTTGGAAACAAAATTTTCACCAATTTCACAACCAAGGAATCCCATTTGGGAAAACGCAAGGAAAACACAAAGTTGATTCCAACCATTTCTGTGGGCCAAACCCCTTTCCAATTTCACAAATAAACTATTTACACATTAAAACATGTTTCACAACATTTAAATAATTTAAATTTCATATTTAAAGGTTCACAACAAAATCCAACATGCCAAAATAATCCATTTTAAATTGAAAACCCAATTTCAAAAAAGTTCGCACGATAAGTTCCTTGAAAACCCCATTTCACACCTTCTACACAAGGTATAAAACATATTAGAGGAACACTACAATAATTACTACACAAAACAAAACAATTTTAGTTTATAAAATCCATTACCATAACATAATTATGTTGGAATACTTCAATTTTTTTTTCACCACACAATAAATTGACAAGATAGGTTTATAAACTCAAAAAAGAATATAAAAGAATATAAATATTTTAAGGCATGGAAACACCTAACTAAATCATGGAAACTTGTATAAAATTTTTTGAAACTGAAACCAAACCACTAAAATATCCTTGAATGGAAATATTAATCTAGAAACATTAATATCAAGCCCTAATAATTAAGATCATTCAAAAAATTGGATACCCATCGCACTGGAGAACAAAAACCCCAAAAAATAAAGAAAGGAAACCATAGAAAATATTGGAAAACAAGTAGAATAAGAATATAATTTTTATGAATCCACATAAAATACACCAAAAGGAGGGATACTAAGGGATAATAGAGGAGGATAGGGAGGCACATAGGGCTGTTCATGCGAAATGTGTCTATCAAAATGTGATTTATTCCTATATCCTGAGAGGACACAAATTTCATTTTTAGATTCCTAATGACCCTAAAATCAGGCATGTTTTCTCCCAAAGGTTTGTTAATACATGTAGTAATAGCTCAACCCTTACTTCATTAGAGGAACATGTTGCACGTTTATCCTGTATAGCTTACAAACCATGTGCAAATAGTAGAGTTATCCACTTCCCAAAAATGGATTTAATTTATATGGTTTTCTGGAGAATGACACACGATTTTATAAACCATTTTCCACCCTTCCTACCCATTATTAAAACTAAAAAAATTAGATTTTCATCAAAAATACAATAGGAAAATAATTAATGAACATAGGACCAGTGATAAAAAAAATATCATCTTAAAATTTAATCTTTTAAGACCTGAATATTGAGGTAAAAACTGATATTCCAATATGAACCAAAAGAATAGATGAAAACAATAACCTTGGTCTGACATAGCCTTTCTATAATTTGAATCACAAAAGATCCAATATTTTTGTATTTTCATATGATAGATCTTGAAATTTTATAGTATGTGGATAAATTTTATCTTTTTTATGTGAATTTTCAACCATATATACATGTGAAGATTATGCAGGGGAAAAAGAAGATATACAACAACAAAATAAGGTGAAATTGTTTCTTGAGTTCATCTTTGATTTTGATGGAATAATGATGTTTAATAACAATTTTTTTATTGCTCCAATACTAGAATTAAAGAATGAAATATTGGAAGAGGATTATAGTTCATCATTATCTACTCATCCTGGAAGTACAAAGATGTATAGTGACTTGATAAATTTTTTCAGGTTGGATGAGATCAAGAAATATATTCTAGAATATGTTTCTTGGGGATTGGTTTTTCAGCATGTGAAGTCTGAGAGATAGAAGTATAAGGGGATTTTATATCTATTACACATATGAGAATTGAAATGTAAAAGCATCACCATGAAATTTTCCTCATAATTGCCAAAACATTTAAATTCCATAATGATATATGGGTTATAATTGAATACCTTACGTTGTATGCACACATAATTTATATTTTAGAATACTTATTTCTTGATCATATTATCAAGATATATATAATGGAAGTGGTTAGACTGTATAGAGTCCCACTTTACATTATATCTGATTGAGATTAGTGGTTTACCTTGATGTTTTGGTGACTCTGGATATAGAATTATTTTTTAGCACTTCTTATCATCCTGAAATACATGTTCAATCTAAGAGTAATATTAAAACTCTATAATTCATGTTGAGAGCTATATCTATGGATTTCAAAGGTGATTGGGATATATAACTATATTTTTTAGAATTTTATTACAACAATATCTTTCACTCTAGTATTTAGATGGATCCTTTTGAAGCCCTCTATGGTAAGAAGTGCGGAAATCCAACATGATATGATGAATTTGGGGGATAAAATCTTTTTATAATTGATCTTGTTGAGGAAATGTCATATAAGGTTAGATATATACAACAACACATATGAGAAACATAGAGTTGACATAAACGTTATGCTAAAAATTGAAGAAAAGACCTAGAGTTTGAGGTTGGTTACAATTTATTTCAATGAATATCTACCTATAATATAGTAATGGTATTTTTATATAAGTTAAACATTATTCCAAGGTATATAAATCCTTTTGAAAATCATGATAGTATTGGGAAGGTATCTTGTTGATCAACACTTCCACCAAATCTCTGTCATGTTCACGATTTGTTCCATGTATCTCTCTTGATAATGTAATTACATAATAATTTATAATTACTAAACATATAATTAGTACCACTATATAACATTCATTCTTATGAATATCAACTGATAGAAATCATGGATAATAGTGAAAGTGTTTTTTGAAAAGATACCAATCATTCGTTTAAAGTTTTATAGTGGAACAACTAGATTGAGGAAGCTATATGGGAACATGAGGATGTGATAAGGTATAGGTAACCTCATCTATTTTTACCAAGTGATTAATTTCAATGGAGGAATTAATTTAATGGGGTAGAATTTATCACCATGGGTTTTTAATAAATATTCTTTTTAAAAAAAATTAAATGTTTGCCTTGCCTGAAATCATGAGTTTAAATGAAACCGAGAGATTCAATTTTTATAAAATGAACATTATAACCAATGTATTGAATTTTAAAGAATAAAAATGAATAAATACATTTTTAAATGACATGGTTAATTCATTACTAACCAGTTAATTAGAAACAAAAATATAAACCAATTGAATCTAAAGAAACTTTTTCTATTTTTATCATACCAAAGTCATTTTGTCTTATTAAATTAAATAAATTACAATTAATTAGTGATAAAAATTAAATTTATATGTAATATATTTGATAAAATATTTTTTATATTCATATACTTGATTTTATAGGTATATGATTAGAAAACCACCAATTTCCTACATAAAAACTGATATTTTTAAATAGATTCATTTTACCACCATTTAATGGGGAACCAGTTTTAAATCAAAATTATGACACTTTTAAAGCTTTATATAAGAAAAAACTTATTTTATGAAATAAAGATATACATATTTATTTTTTTTGTTGATTATTTTATATTTTTTAGATTGGTTTCATGTTTTTATGAATAGTTAAAAAAAATTAAATTTTAATTCAAAAAAAATGTTTTCATCAAAATAATTTATAGTGATAAATTATTGGTTTATTTTTTAAAAGTATAATTAGAAAATAAAAATATCTATTAATCTAATATAGTCCATTGAAATAAATTTTACATTGAACATAGATTTAAAAATGATTCAGTATTTAATATCTTTTAACTTTATTAACCAGTTTTGTCACCCAATCAATGAGATTCATTATAAATTATTTAATGTAGTATATGTGTTTTGAATTTTGAAAAAAGGATTTCATATATTTAATTAGAGGGCTAAATTTATGTAAATATTATTCTTTTATTTTTGGCGATTATGAATATTAAATTTTTTAATTTTTTTTTAACTTATAAAAATATAAATAAGGTAATTAACAGTAAAAAAATAATATTATAAATAAAATAATATAACCCTAAAACATGTAATAGATTCATGGTGTGAGTGAATTTCAAAAAAAATCCTCATTGTGCCAAAATTATAAATTTTTAAAGGCACATTGATTAGAGTAATACATTTATTATATATTATTTTAAAAAAAAGTTAATGATGTCGTACTAAATTTTTCAATAAGTATATCATTTTTAATAAAGGGTAATACAAAAGATAAATTAGACTACAAATAATCATTTTAATTATAATTTTTTAATCCTGGTGAATTATTTTTTATTTTTATGAAAAAAGTAATTACCTTAAAGGATTGTAAAATGATGATGTAGTATTTATTTTAATAATGTAAATATCTAATAATTGTTATTAAAAATACTAAAATAAATTTAATTAGATATAATTAATGTAATAAAATAATTTTATATATGACCTTGACCATATAGGTATATTATAAAATATTTGGCTTTATATTAAATTATTATCATGATTTTTTTAAAAATATAGGAAATGAAGAGTGTCAAAATTGACATAATTGATATTTTATCTAAATAATAATTTAATAAATTATTTATAGACTATAAAACATATTTAAAATATCAAATAATTATAATATCATCTAAAATTTTCAACTTTTATCATTCATAATATAAATTAAATCAAATAAATAAAATTTATAGTATCTTTATTTTGAAAAAGTTGTTACCCTAGTTAGAATTAAAATTGGTTAATTAAGGGTTATTCAAAATTATAATGTTTGAAAAAAATAACAAAACATGTAAAAAATATATAGGTTTGTGTGATTAAAACATTATCTCATATTAACATAGAACATATTTCCTCTTGGAGTTATTTGTATTGAGATTCAATTTATTATAAATTAATAAAATTATCATTGCAAAAGTTATCCCCCCACAATTATAAAAGGGAACCTCCTCCCCCACTTCATCACATTAAATTAAGCCTTAATGCTCTAAAATACAATTTATATTTATCATAAAACACATCCATATAAACATCTTATTGGGTCTATAATACTCACAAGACCAACCATAGTGTCCCAATGAGGAGATCCCACTGAGGTTCTCTAAGGAAGAGCTAATTGTCCTTATCGAATCTCTGAATTGTCCTTCTTATTCTATATACTCTTCAGGTTTTTTCCATTATAAAGTAATAACTATAATATCACCGATATTATGGGTTTTTATTATGATTCTCTTCCCACCATATTACACCTTTGGTAAATTCTACTAAAAATGAAATCACCATGCATGCGTACGTATGACTAGCCATCTCCACGTCATGGTGTAATCAATTTTCCATCACCACATTACTTGGATGGGTATAATGATGTAAATAGTAAATATATTTCATAATTATTACTTGATATTTATTTTTTAAAAATATATATTTTCCACTAACATAACAATTCACCATTAAGGAAATTATATCATCTCTTGTGCATACGAATAGCCTACCGTCTCCATGACGGGATGCGATTCATTCTATGAAATCACCATAAAATAATGATTATATAAATGTATTGAATGTATAAATAAGATATATATTACCTTGGTATCATTCTGAAAATTACATAACTATATCATACGTACAAAAATTGGGACATATATCTCAAAACATGAAAATGTTAATGAAGAAGTTAACACCCCAAATAAGAGTAATAATGAAATATTACTAAAAAACATGTGATAATATGATCATATATGATATCATAAATATGAATATGGTTCTATAATAAGTTACAAACAATCATCAATCCGTTATAAAGGATTTATAGATAAATAAGAAGGAAATCATACCTATGTTATGTATTAATTTCCCAATCTCATTATTATCAGAGATTGATTATATGTAATTATTTACTAGAGAATATTTATCTCCAAAATCTAGGGTATTTATTTTTTTCAACATTATTATTATTATTCTTTTATAATAGTTTAAATTCATTTTAAACCATTTCTAAATTTTAATTAAATGTTTTGAAAGGAACTTATTGTTGTTTTCTTACAGAGGTACATTTTGAAATATCCAAAAAATGTATGAGGATAATTTTTTTTAACTTTTATGAAATTAATAGATTTTTATGCTTTAATGACACCTTAATGACTTGATTATTACCTTAAAATCTCATAAGGTTATTTATAAAGAATATTTTTTATTTTAATATTGAATTTAATTTTAACAAAAGAAAATGTTCTTGAAGAAGAATAGATATTTTCACTATAATTATATTTAGTGATAACTCAAATGTTACTTATGTTTTAATAGGTATATTTTTCAAAGATGATATCACGGTTAATCATATGTTTTTTGTGCCCATATTTTGGGATGATATTTATTAGACCTATTTCTTTCTGTGGGTTATATTATGATTGGATGATGTTCATGAAACCAATTTTGTTTCATGGGATCTAATTTGATGAATGATTTCTGTTCTTGGGGAACACATATGTATGGTTTTTATTTTGTGATGGGTTGGACCTATATCTCTCTCCAAAGCATTGGGTAATGATTTATATCTAATTAGATAGACATGGATGGAATTATAAATGATCTCAATTCAATAATACTGGGCAAGAATGTGATGTAATCTCATTTCACTAATGTATGTTTGCAATGAGGAGTGAATATGGTTTAGTAATAGACTTTTTCCACTATGATGGTCGTGGAAATGATCGTCGACTAACATGGAAATAATTTTATATTATTATTTATATTACACATATTCGTCTTCTTCTATTATGATCTCAATGAATATGTTCATTGATGAAATTATATGACCTATTTCATGACACGATATCATTATCTTTGATATGAATGATTTAAAATTTCAAATATTATGTTTATGTTATTTTTTATTATGATTATTATATGAATGATATAACTATTATTTACCCTTAATTATCACATGATTTCACCCTTTATTATGTTTCTTATCCCATGATATGAATAAGGGTATTATTTATAATTTGTTAAAAGGGGTTCTATATATGCAAGAATAAGAAGGAGGTGATGTAGATGTTTTATAAACACGTTGTTTAGGTTTCTCAATTTCTAAATACACTAATCCTATACAGTTATTCCTTGAATTTTCCATGTTATTCAATGAATATTATTATATTTGGAAGTAATATATATGTATAAAAAAATATGGGCTGTTAAAATCATGGGTTTTGTATGGAGTTACCTGTGTTTTTTATGTAATTAGATTCTAATATGAATTTGTATGGAAGAACATATGACATTGGTGAAAATAGAAGACATTGATAATGAATTCTAATGAAATGATGGTTTTTTATAATGTAAAATCTAAATAAATTAAATGTTCCCATAAAACTTTAATTTTTTATTTCACATATTAATTTGATTGAATTCCCATATTATATCAATACTTAATGAAATTTTTAGAAGTCTAATACATGAAAAAATTAGTTTTAAGTATATAAATTATTTTTTTCAGTGGGGTTTTAATAAGATGGTGAAAAATAAATGGTGTCAAGGTAAATTATTTTGATTCCATTAAGATTTTATCAATTCAAAGATGAATTCAATGTTGGTGTATGATTATGGATTATATTCCAGCTAGAGATGGTATAATAGTTTGATGATAGAGTATGTCTATAGAGAGGATACCACGTAAATTAGTAGTTTGTGGACACAATAAAATGATTAGAATATACTCACTATCCCATTGTAATGAAAATTACATGTTAATTTATTCATAATGAAGAATATTGAGACACATTTGAGTCATCATGCCTCTAAAACATGGAATAACAAATGGACATGATGAAATGGTGACCATGGGGTGCCGAAAAAATTCAAATGGAAATTATGAAGTGGAGTATATTGTGGTTAATTTTCATTTAGTGTTTCCAGATTCTATTTATTATTCCATATTTTTTTCAAACCCATCATAAGGAAATTAATTTCATAAAAAAACTATGGTGTTGTGTGTATCATGAATATGTGGATAGAATTGAAATGAATTTAAAAGTGAGAATTTTTTATAGATTTATTTTAACGACTATACAAAAATATTTCAAAATATACTAAAATTTTAATGATCCCATGATGTTTGGAAAACAATAAAGTAAAGAGATATGATGTGTGAGATTTGAGTATATTAAATTTTTTAGATTTTTTAAGAAATATATTCACATATTATAGTCAAAAATATATTATCCTATGAAAGGAAAAAAATTAAAAGACCCCTTGTTTTTATATATATTAAAAATGAGAAGAAACATTAGTTTCTTTTTAATGTTGGTTTTCTAGGATAAAATGTCTATTTTACCAACAAAATGATATTGAATAATTTTTAAACTCCTTCATTGGTCCCAAAAAGTTGTTTATCGTATGATAGAAGGTTTATGGAATTTTATGTTGTTCTAGTTTTAATGTAATAACTGATATTTAAAAAATATTTTATTATATATTATTTTATGTGAAAATATTAATTGAGAAAAGTATATTGAATATATAGATGAAATGAGATTCAAACTCAATGGTTGAATACTAAATCATCATTTTCATTGGGGAAGTATAAAACTGATGTGACCATCAAGGTCAGACACGATCCCCCTTTTTTATTCTTAGTTTTAATTTTCATTATATTATATTTCAATTCTCATTAACCTAAACCACATTTATTTACTCACATTACCTCCATGGGGATCCCATTTATATTGAATTAGAGATGTAGAGGGATAAAATAGTGAGATGGGGGAGTGATCCCTGTCATAGTGATCTGGAGGAGCTTAATCATTTTTCAGAATATGCGAAGCATGGATTGGACTGAAACATAATTGGTTGCGACATAAATATTTAATATATTTTATATTTCATTCCATAAATATTCATATAATAATAATTTTTGTTTTTTAAACCAAAAAGTGATTATTTAGAGCTGTTAGAGGGTCGATGTCTTGTTATTTTGTTGAAAATGGAGATTTTTCAGTGGATCATAGGGTTTTCTAATTCAGAAAACCCCTTCAAAAAGCATGTGGATTCAAGGGCACATAATTTTTGTTCATAATATGGAAAAATAATTGGTTTTTGTATTTATATTACATGTACATTGAGTTTACACAATGTAGTGTTATATAGATATTATGTATTTTCTCATGAAGTAGATCTAGTCTTCATCAAAACTGGAATCCAACCTGGTCAATGAAAAGGAACGAAGGGTGTTCCCAATCCCCATGGGCTATACCAAGTTCCCTGCTATCATGAACAATGGTTTGGGAATGGTTTACTCATGTTTAGAAGCATTAAACAACCAAAAACAACAAATAAATTGAATCTGAAAATTTAGTCCAAAAAATCCTTTAATAAAAATTCATAACTAAAATAAATTGTTTTAGAAGAAGCCCAAAAGGTATAGAATTCAAAATTATAATAAAATAAAACTTTAGATCCACCACACAGTATGGTATCATCATCCCAAATTCTTCTCTACAACACCACAACAATGATGGAAGCTATCAACCAAATGTTCCGCCTCCCAAGACCATGCCACTACCTATGTAAAACAAAAAAATGTCTACATACACCCAAAGGTGTAATTAGGGTTGATCCTAAGACAAATATGATTCCACCCAAAATATTCCATGTGATATACAGTTTAATTCAATCAAATATTTCATGTTTTATCAACAAGAGATGCCCATAAAAATTTTAAAAGGATGAAACTTCAAATTAAAATAGTTTTTAAAAAATAAAATTCAAATAATGAACACTTTTAATGAAAATAAACATGTCACTAAATTTTTCATCCAATAATATCATATGCTGATGGTATGTACAATGTATTCATATAGCAGTAATCATGGTAACACCCTAAGGAACTAGCTAGTTGTGGGGCCCTAGGTACATCGTATATCAGTGGAAAAGAAACAATAATCAATGTACTTCTTGTGCACAAACCACTATGATAGGAAACCCCAATGTACTAGCGGTCCCCAACAACATAAAATTTTATTTAGGGTTGTCATCATCAAACATTCTAAGTGAAACAGGGATGATACCACTCCGGATCACTAGCATACTTTTCTTAGTCCTCCCACATATATACTCGGGTTTCCCTCTTTATGCTCAAACAAGTTACACATGTTAAAGAATACCATTTTCATTTAAAAAAACATTTCTGAAACATAAACACTCTAAATAGTACCTAAATTTTTTTTTCACCCCTTCTGTAACTCAATAAACCATTGAAACAAATTATAAAACAATGCCAGGTAGTAAAACAAGGTTTTTCACACCAAAATCCATTCCAACCCCTATTTCAAGGCCAAATGAAAATCAATACTATATCCAACCAAGTTTGGAATCCATAACAACATTTAATAAAACCATTTCATGTATTATAAAACAACACCAAATGATACAACAAAGAAAACACATGAAAACCCCCAATGTCATGCCAAAATGCACATTTAAAATTAAACCCTCAATAAAATCTACCAAAGATGATTTTAACAACACACTCATAGGATGGAAATAATTATAAACTAGTTAAAAAATACTGATAAAATCATCCAAAAAAATTTATCCTTGGAAACACCTTCCTCATATATCAAAAATTCCAAATCCATATGTGGAACATCAACCACACTACCACCGCACCACAAGTGGTTGAAAACGAACTAAAATCCACAATATTGGACCAAAAAACCCAAAATAAAACCTCAGGTAAGAATCCATGGCTTCTATAAATTTGGAACTTCAACAACGGTGCAGGAAACCCTATGTAAATGGATTAAATCAAAGAGATACTCATATACATGAAAGAAACTTGAAGTTCCACCACCAAAACCCTTTCAAAATTATATTCCAAGAGTGTTTGAGGGATTATGGGAGAGATCCCTATCTATTAAAGTTATATGGGGGAATAAATGGGCAGAATATGTTTAATTTTGTATGGTAAAAGATGGAATTACAAAAGATTTTGTAACGGGCTACATAGCTATGCACGGTTTGCCTGCACAGTTTGGTAAACCGTGCACAGAACCCATGCGCCCACTTCTGTCCACTTAAAACAAGTCCATATTCTTCCATATTCATGAGGGTACTAAGGTAAACCTAGGGGGAATTTATACCAATAACAGAATATAAAATAATACCTTATAATGATATGGTTGTGATAATTCTCCCCACCACGAAAACTTTCCTCCCTATAAAGTCAACCCAATACTTGATTGGAATACAAGAATGTGTACTATTTCTCAACCCAAATATTCTTCTCCCAATTCTCCTGAACATCATTAAATGTTAAAAAAGGAAACATACTAGTTGAATAGACTTCAATAAAAGCACCTTTTTTGGGGAATCCACTATTCATGTTGGTTGCTAAAACACTGATAATTCAGGCTCTATCTCTAACTCTTCCCAATTCAGTACATGAGACAGATCCAGATTTTACATTTTAAAATAGGATACATGTAATACATTGTCAATATATGTAAAATAATAGGGAAAATCTAACCTTTGTTCCACCTTGATAATGCACTCGGTGATCTCAAAAGTTCTGACATACCCCAAAGTTATCTTTCCCTACTTTCCCTAACTATGGTGACCGAGACGAGGGGCCACTTTCAAGAATACCCAATCACTCATAGAAAACTATAGATCTCCAAACACAGGGGGGACTAAAAAGGCCATCCATAGAGTGACTCAAAATAATCCATTCGAATCGAGGACTAGTAAATGTCATTATAATAAAACTCTACCAATCCCAAATGGCTATCTAATGAACCACTAAAGTCCGGGACACATGCCCTGAGTATGTCTTCCAGAATCTGATTTTACCGCTCTGTCTAACCATATTTCTGAGGAAGGTATGTTTTTATCATCTTAATCTATAACCCCATATCCTTTTGAAGGCCTTCCAAAAATCTAGTGGTGAAGTGGGGGTCTCTATCTGACACAAATACTAATGGAACACCATGAATACTTACCAGCTCCTAAATATACAATTTTCCGAACTCATCCAATTTAATTGTATCTCTGATCGAAACGAAGTGGACTGATTTTTTAAGATGATCAATCACCACCCAAATATCATTCCTACCTTAATGTGTAGGAGTTAATCTATCAATAATGTCTAGGGAGAACTCTAACAATTTTTATGTAGGAATGGGTAATGGAGGAAGAAAACCAGAGGGCCTTTGATTATCTGTTGTAACCTGTTGACATGTATAGCATCTCGACATGAGATCAGCTATATCCCACCTCATTTATGGCCACTAGATATACCGATGAACAACAGAGTACATTTTGGTAGCTCTAGGATGAACGGACAACTGAGACTGGTGGCTATCCTGCATCATCACCTTCCTCAGAGATAGCGGTACCAGTGAACAGGTCATGAAGCACAAGATGCCCTCAAGAGACGAAGACCAATCAGAATTCTTCTCCCTTCCATGAATAAATTAATCATCCACTAATATAGCTCATCCCTGGGATGCTCCCACCAAATAAACTCTAAAAGGGAAGGATTCAACTGAACACCTTCCAAGAACACACCTCCACTGTGCTCCTTAGTCTCCACATGCATCTGAGCAAGGAGCCCAATCAAAGTCCACTCATCACTGGACTTCCTCAAAGCATGCACTGGTATGCTTTTTATCATGTCATAAACCAAAAAATTACCCTTTCTTGAGGTATAGAAGATTTCAAAATTGAACCCTTGCAATTATCTATCTAACGACACTGCCTCAAGTTAATATCCTTCTATGAGAAGATGTAGGCTAAACTCTTATGATTAGAGTACACCAAAAAAATTCGCCCCAAAGAGGTAGAGATGACATGTTTTCAAATCCTACATCACCTTTGACAACTTAAATTCATTGGCCAGGTAATTTATTTCATGTGGTCAGAGTTGGAGAGATCCATCCACCACCACATGATCACCCTGCATAAGCACGCACCCGAGACCCACACCAGAAGCGTCACAATACACCACATATACTTTTCCAGATTGTAGAAAGATCAACACTGTGGAGATATCAAGCACCTCTTAAACTCCTCACAGGATTTCAGGCATTTTGGTCCACATTAAAACTTCACCCCCCTCTAAGTGATTGTGGTCATAGGTGAAGAAAGCTGAGATAAATCCTAAACAAAGCACCTATAAAAACCTACAAGGCTGAGGAAACTCATAATTTCAAACACATTACTCAGATCCTCCCATGATATAATTGCACTTATCTTCTCATGTTCCACTGAAATCCCATGTTCTGAGATCACTTCGCCTAGAAACTTCTCTTCACAGAACCAAAAAGTGCTCTTGGACAACTTTGGATAAATACAATTATCCTAAAAAGTCCCCAATACAATCTACAAATGACGATCATGCTCTCCCTCGGATCTTGAGTGATCCAGGATTTCACTGATGAATACCAAAATGAAGGAGTCGAGATGCCGGTGGAACAAACTATTCATGAGTTCCATAAAGATCACTAGAGCATTAGTCAACCCGATTGGTGTGACCAAGTACTCAAAGTGGTCGTACCTACATCGGACAACTGTCTTTGGGATATCCTCCTCTCTCACACATACATTATGGTAACCTAAAGGCAATTATATCTTGGAATACCACTTTACCTCATTCAATTTATCAAACATGTCATCTCTTCAAGAAAACGTATTTTTGTTTTTTATGGTTACCTTATTTAGCTTCTGGTAGTCAATGCACAACCATAGGGACTTATAAGACTTCTTCAAAAATCAAAAGGAGTTTCCCATGGAGATACACTCAAGTGAATGAATCATTTGGATTCCAAAACATCCAGTTGTATCTTTAATTTCCTCAACTCATTAGGGGCTATACGATATTAGGTAAGTGATATTATCAATGTTCCCAATGCCAAATCAATCTAGAACTCGACATCCCTCTCCGGGGTCAAGCCTATAAAATCATTGGGAAATACCTCTGGGAACTCATCCACAACATGAGTTAATCCTACCTTAATAGAATGAACATAAACCTATAGCATGAGAGAAAATAACTAGAAGACAATATTCCCTAACTCTAGGAGTGGAGGTCCCACATGACCCGACCGAGGATCAAATACCCCAAGAAAACCCCGAGGAGTCCCATTAGGTTCCACAAAATTCACCCACCTCCTATAGAAATAGATATACAATTGAAAATTCAGTAACAAATCCATTATGATGATTACATCAAAAATTTCCATATCCAATACCAGGAGGTCCCACTATATCGCAATCCCTAACACAGTAATTGCACACGACAAGAACCTGAGGCCCCGCTCTTTCTTCTTACCCAATGACATCACCACCTCTATCACAAAGGACAAAAACTCGGTTGGAAAATTCAGAAGGTTCATAATACAGGAATTGGTAAAATAAAAATAAGCACATGTATAAAAAAGAATGGCAGCTATAGAAGATGCAATAAAAATAGTACCTCGAACTATTGAAGTCCATGAATTTGATCTCGCTAGTGCTTGATCCACAACATGGAGATGTCTCATATCTACCTAAGAACAAGCACTCTCATGAATCTCTTCCAAAAACAGAATCTACCTAGAATATGATCTGGACCTACCATTATGGCCAAAAAATTGAGATCCCCCCATCCATAACGGCTCTGAATGAACTGGAACTCCCTTGGAAGCCACAGATCCTGCCCCACTCTAGAGTGGACGTGCCACCTTGCAAAATCACTGAAAGTGTCCCATAAATCCACACTGATAAAAAGGACTAGAAGGATATGAAAATTAAACATAGGTGTTCCCTGGACTCCTGCACTGGTGGCACACAACAGACCTCACATCAGAATCCATAAATGAGAACTGTCAGGGAGGATGGCCTGAACTACCACCAACATTCTTCACCTACTCCTCTCACTTCCTTTTCATCTTATATGAGATACCACATCCTGTATAATACACCACTCTAGAAAAAATTTACCTTTCTTTTTTATCAATATTGACTATACAAGCACGATCAACCACCTTAGCATAAGATCCCAGCTTGATAAAGAACACTTGAGAATAAATTTATGGTTGCTTCCCCTTCTAAAACATCTAATAATTCATGGACTCATTAGAGACAATCTCAGGTGTAAACCACACTTTATTAGAAAAATGGTTATCATATTCCATCACTGGACAATCTCCCAAGGAAAATTCCATGAACTCCCAGAATCAAGAATAGTTCAGGACCTCCAGGAAATACTGCTCATTTAGATGACCTTGAAATCTTTCCAGCTCATCTGCTCATGCTTCCCATCTTGAAGCACTGATTCCCACCACCTATGACTCAAACCCTCTAGCTGGAATAAGTCACATTTCACCCTTACCTCCTCAGGTGTTTACAGAAAGTCGATCATATTCTTTATCTTCTCGAACCATTCCTCTGCCTCTTGAGGTTTCGAGCAACTTCGGAATAAAGGGGGTTTATTCTTCAGGAACTCATATGTTTTCCTTCCTAATACTAGACTCATATTCTATAGATATAGTAGGAGAAGGATCCACTACCTATCATAGAGCTTGGATATCCCATACCACAGCTTATACCAGCCTCTGATCAAGTGGTGAGGGAGAAATCTCTCAGGTTTCCTCCCCTGGGTGCAAGGGAGGCCTTCAGGGAGTCATGTTTCTAAAAAAATAAAAATTCCCAAGGGAAAAACATTAGCACAAAAGTTTTGAAAAGTTTTATCAATAAAATAAAATATAAATAAATCAAACTCATTAAAACAATTAAATAAAAAACTACTTCACCCCCAAAAAATGTCCACATGGAGTCTGTAGCCCACACGCCCCACCTGGATGAGAAGTTAAACAAATAATCATGACATCCCATGGTGACTCAAGTTCTATTAAGAGAGGTACTATCCAGGAACCCTACTTGTGACTATAACTCCAATCCCCAATCGTCTTATATCTTTTCAAACTAGACACATCCCAAATAATATGACCCGAAGATCTTACCCTCCCTTTTATACCATTTTTTCATGAACCAGAACTGGTCACCATCAAAAACATCACCAGACCCTGTCCATGACATCCGGAAAACAAATTTCCTAATCCCCATGGGATAGAACAAGTACCCGAGTATCATGAACAATGGTTTGGTAATGATTTACCCAAATTTAGAATCATTAAACAACCAAAAACAATAAATAAACTGAATATGAAAATTTAGTCCAACGAATCCACTAATAAAAATTATGAACAGAAATACATGGTTTTAGACAAATCCTATGAAGGCCACAATTCAAAAGTAGTAGAAAATACAACTCTAGAACAACCAAATGGCATGGGGTCATCATCCCCAAGCCTTATCCACACCACCAAAACAAGTATGAAATCTAATAACCCTATCCAACGTCTCCAAGGACCTTTCCCCTACCTGTTTCAAAAATAAAAAAGTCCACTTACACCCAAAGGTGTGTGTATGGTCTGATACTAATCCCAATAGGATGCAACCCAAAAAAACTCCATGTGATAAAATTTTTAAGGGAATGAAAGCATGCATATTTTATAAACAATAAATTCTATTAATAATTTTAATAGGATATAACATCAAATTAAAATAGTTTTTAAGGAAGTAACTTCAAGGAATGAACACTTTTAATGAAAATACACATGCTACTGAATTTTACAAACAATCAAACCATATATTGATGGTTTGTACAATATATTCAATGAGAACTAATCATAGGAACACCCTAAGTCATTATCTGGTTGGGGGGACGTAGGTACATCCTATCTCGGTGGAAAAGAAACCATAATCAATGACCTTCTCATGAATGATCCACTGGGAAGGAAAACCCCAATGGCTTAGTGGTATCTAACATTATCATAGTTTAGTTAGTATATTTATTATCAAAAATTCAAAGTGAAAGAGGGATGATACCAATGTGGATCATTAGCATACTAGTGTTAGTCTTCCCACCTAGATACCTGAGTTTTCCTCTTTGTGATCAAACAAGTTGCACATGTTAAAGAATACCATTTTCACATAAAAACACCATTTTTGAAATATACACACACCAAATAGTAACTAACATACATTTCACCCCTTGTGTTACTCAATAAACCATTAAAAAAATTTAAAAAAAAATCTAACTAGTAAAACAAGTTTTTGCACTCCCTAATCCCTTCAAACCCATATTTCAAGGTCAAATGTACATCAATACCATAGCTAACCAGATTATTCATCCCTAAAAACATTTAATAAAACCATTTCCTAGACCATAAATCAACCCCAAATGATACAACATATAAAACACATGAATACCCCCCAATCTCATGCCAAAATTCAACATTAAACTTAAACACACAATAAAAATTATAAAAGATGATTTTTGTAGCACATTCATAGGATGGAAAACATCATAAATAGGTTAAAGTAAAACAAATTAATCCAATAGTTTTTATATATGGAAAAACCAACCTTATTTGTCAAAAAACACAAATCCTTTTGTGAAAATTCAATTGCACTACCACCACAGCCCAAGGGAGTGAAAAATGAACCGAAATCCACAATATTGGACCATGAAACCCAAAATCAACCCTAGGTACAAATCCATATATTTTGAACATTTGGATATCCGTGAAAGGTGGAAGAAACCCAATGGAAATAGAAGAAATCAAAGAGAGACTCACTTACATGAAATAATCTTGAAGTTATACCACCAAAACCCCCTTCAAAATTGGGACCCAAGAGAGGTTGAGGGAGCTTGGGAGACTTCCATGGTAGATAGGGTAGGGTGGGGGATAAAATAGGTAGGTTAGGTTTAATTCTAGAAGGGGAAATTTGGAATTTGAAAAAAAAAATTAATGAGTTGGATAACTGTGCACGATTTTCCTCCACTGTTTAGTAAACTGGGCACACAAACTGTGTACGTAGTTCTTCCTACTAAAAATTGTCCATATTATTTTAAATTCAAGGGGGTCTAGGAGAATCCTAGGAGGGGAAGTTTGGAAATGAATATAAGAGATAAAATTAATATAAATTAAGGATATGTGTGTGACATATTTTATAAGGGAAAACCCCATATAATAGATACATGGTTGTGTAGTATTACACTATAAACACCTAGTGATCCATTAACATGTGTTAGTATAAATAAAAACCCTATAAGACCACTGTAAATTTATTAGAAAAAATATAGACCTCTACATACCTAGGCCATTTAGAAGTTTATATTTTTGAATGATATTTTTTATTACACACTGTGTACTTGGGATATATACTAATTTCTGCTCCCATATTACCCATTTTAATTTTTGGGTGATTTTTATCCCCATATCAATAATTGAAAATAATATGGTTCTATTCTATGAAATTTTCCACTTAAAACACAATGGGGGAGCCCCTTGGGACATATTTTATACATTCAAGTGGTTATTCACTTTCAGTGAGTAATGATGGAGAGGTCCTAAAAAATACAATATAAGAGTGTGTGTTTTTGGGAACATGGGATGAGACCCATATGAGTGTTTCAATAGTTGATTTCAAATGTGTCATGGGATCACGATGATCCTATATTGGATTTATCAAGAATATTTCCATATTCTATGGGAAAATATTTATACTTTAGGAGGCATAATAAGTGGGTGTTTAGGATAACATATATTGACTTGGAAATGGATTTTCATTGAAGATTACATCAATTTGAGGTTTTTTATTTTAAATATGTGAGGATGTAAGATGTTAGGGATTATGTTATGGTATGTGCTTCTATAAGAGAAGGGATTTGGATTGAGAGACTAGTAAATGACTAGGTATCCTTAGAGTGATGAATATGAACATATTTTAACCCCGATGATACCAAGAGGGAAGATTCCAATAATGTATTAACCTTATGTTTCCCTAATGGGATGCTTCCATAGCACTTAAATCCATGGGAACAACTATGGGTTCCCCTCTATGGGATGATAATGAGTATGTGAATGTGGATATGAGTAGATATGGTACAAGTATCAACTTAGGAATTGGAAAAATCATGTGAGACCATATGGATGTGGACAATGGTAATGGTATTAGGCTCTTATCTAGAAAAGAACATTAATTTATTCCTCCAATAATTTACTGTGGATGACATTTTGAAAAACAGATATACATCATGGGAGTTGAACATTGTACTTTATGTGATTACGATGTGGTGTGGACGAAAAATGATCGATCATAGGATTCTACATATAATACTCTCGTGATGAGATGTCGAAAATGAAGCTTCATAGAGATTCATTGTATGATTTGGCTTTGGGTCTTACATGAGGTTTATATTAGATAGATAATACCATGACATACATGTATATTCCTAGTTTCACCTATTATAAAGCTATTGATCAATGTAAATAATTTCATCAGTGTTAGAATTTTACCTTAAGTCTACATGGGTATACTTGGATTTCGTAGGTCCCCAATATTCCTTCCTTGTCTAGGATATACTGGTGTAGTATTGGTGACTGTGATCAATATTATTATAATGATGGGATACCTTGGTCAGTTAATTGATCCAACCAATGAATCATATTACATTAGTCGTACCTAATCAATATAAACATGATGCATGTGATCCATTTGTTTAGAACAGTGACATGTATGGTGACCATTGTGAAAGTGAATACACATGAATCTCATTAATTCACTTCAAGTTGTTCCATTCACTGGAGTGCATAGAAACATCAGAAAGCTATGATTTGGCATTTTTTAATTGATGATTTTTATTTTCATTTCATTATGATAATTAGGTAATCTAATGTTTCCCCCCTATGATACAGTATTTATTTGGAGGCACAATAATTGTGAAACACTTAGAGACACCCCGAAACTATTAGATTTAGTTATGATCAATTGAGGTGATGATCCTATTGATCTATAGTGATTTTATATTATTTTTTTCTATATTTATTTCTTGGATAGGATGGGAATATCGCACTGTATTCTCATGGGATCAGTAAATGGTCATTGGACCCCCATTGTGGGTGACCTACTAAGAATTATTTCTCAACCCCCATACATTATTCTCACTTTTTTTGAATACACGATGTGTAATTTCATATTTATCATACATGAATTCGGTATAGGGATGATTCCCATGATTAAATTATTGAGAAATTTTACCCATGTCTAATTTTGGATCATGTTAGTGGAGTTTGAATGTCATGTTTATTTTTTATGTAGATTGGGATAAGAGTTGTAGTAATGGATTTTAATTGATATATCATATTATCCTGTATATGTTATCATTCCAATGTAATATTATTTTCTTTAATTGAGCATCACTAAATGGGAATGTATTTGAATTTATAAATTATTACATAATTTTTTTGTTTTTGTTTATTACATATTTCATAATATTTTGATGTAAATAAATATTGGGAATCATAATTCTATTGTGTGATCTGATATGGGGGTATAATATACTAAATGTACCATTTAAGACCCACACTACTTGTTAGTATTCTTAGGTGTCTGAGATGTCACACCTGAGGACTTGTGGTAAATTTTGTTGTGATAGTAGTTTAGTGGTATCTGAATAGAGATGTTACAAAGTGGTATCATATAGTTTATATTCATCATTATTAATATTATAAGTATGTATCACTAGAAATATAGTAATTTTAATGTATAATATGATTGATACTGGCA